>JADDOH010013800.1:0-42975 GCA_016648135.1 Agrypnia vestita
CTTAGGGACCAACTTTCTTTTTTTACTTTTTCTTTATGCCGATGGATAGAGCTCATTAACCTTATCAATAGTTGTCCTATGAAACTTTTTCCTAAACTTTATAGTTTGAGCAAAAAAGTTTTGTATTTTTTGTATGAAGCGGATCAAATAAAATTAAATTTCTGCTAAGTGGTGACTAACCCCGTTTTGAAACCTTTTTTTTCTCAGACCTTGTCTAGTCTACCATCGTTTGATGCTATGAGCGTGTACATAAACTTGCTACTCTACCAGATAAATGGATCGAAAAAATAAAAAACGTATGTATTTATAATATTATTTTTTATTTTCGTAATTTCTTTTATGTCAAACCAAATATGAAATAGTGAGTAAAAGTACATAATAACTCAAATAATCAACAAAAAACGAACATAATTACATAAACTAAAAACTAAATGAAAACTTAATAATACAACAGCAAACATATTTTTTTACAAATTGTAGATAGTAGTTTTACGATATATGTACAGGCTGTACCAGAGCTAGCAGCAAAAACTTGGCAGGTAGATTCCTGACTATGTTATGAGTCTAAAATGTTCAAGCAACCATGACCTAATATCAATAGTTATGGAGATTTTTATATTCGTAACTTCATTTAAGTAAAACTAAATATGAAATAGTAAGTAAAATTATTATAGTATTAATATTATTATTATACATTCTAAAATCAAACTCACCGCTCGACGCTCTCCACCCTACCCGGCGCGGCGAATACGAACGCGAACAAACAAATCAATAATCGATCGATAATAATGATAAATATTATTAATTAATTATGCATACCTAATTAGCGGTCACCCGGTCGCGGGTCGCGGGTCGCGGATCGCCCGGAAGTCCGCACGTGTCGGTGGGTAGGTACATGTCGAGACAAGTTTGCACCCGCACACATGGCCGGCCGCTCTCCGGCGTTCGTTTTTATTATCATTGTCACGTTAAATTATTTTACAATTGCGGGGACATTTTACATTTTACATTTTTACTGACACGTTTATTGCACATTTTAACGCACACTTTTTTGCCGCTTTCTCTTCATCTATAATAATAAATAGAAACAAAATCTTTTGAAAATAATTCGGTCAGTTTTTTTCTTTAAATATATCGCTTGTGTCTATTAACATCACGTTTTAAATTCCAATGAAAAAAAAAACCTAAATATATTTAAAAAATTTCACTTATTATTATAAGTTCATAAAACCTTACGAAGAAAAGGAAGAAGAATTGATTTCGAAAAGATTGATATATTCAAAAATGTGTAGAATACTTATTTACCTACTATCATCATTTTAAATATCTTTAATATTCGAAAAATTCATTCAGATATTATTTAAAAGGAGTGCCGATCACCTCTCTTATTCATATAATATATATACAAGTAATGCAAAACACTCTTTATTATTTTAAAATATCAAATTATCTCAAGATCTCATAGATATGTACTGAAAAAACGAAATTATGTTTGCCGCCATTTCAAGTGATCGATCGCTATCAAAAGTTAGGTGTCGATAATTATTATGCGCGAAATATTGAAGTCGACCTACCTGTCTCAGATGACAAAACGGCTGATTTTAATAAAAACGGGTAAAATTTTCATAAAAATCAATAATAAACATAATACATGTGACATTTCATATGACAGATTCTCCGCTGTGCTAAACCAATTAAAAAATAAAACTATATAAAAATCAACAATAAAACCAATACAGGTAGACCAAAACTAACTAAATGAACATTTAATAGTACAACAGCAAACTTCACTATTTTTTTACAATTGTAGATAGTAGTTTTATACGAGATATTGTTCAAATATAAGAGCTAGATGGGAACGAAGTAGTCGTATTTAACCCAGTTTATAAGGAAAAATTGTGATTGAAGGAATCATCTCTGAAGCTGTGAATGTTGAACAGGAATTACAAATTACGGTTTCGACCCACTGTGCGGCGGCCTGATAACGTCACGGAATATTTAAAATTTGAATTACTCCGTCGGTAGGTATAATAGGTACTTCACTACGAATTTCGAAAATTTATGACAATTGGTTCACAGATGACAGCACACTTCGGTTTTTTGGGAAGAAATCAAATAATAAAGAGATATTTTTAGAAATTTTTGACATCGATATTTGTCTAGACATGTTTCATTTTCAGTCAATCAATTATTTAATTACATGATGGTAAACTTAATTTACAAAGAGAGGGAGTAAAATATAAACATGGTTTTTATGGGTTAGTTTTTTAACAATACTTTCTTATTGATTGTGTCATTTGTATTACACTTCATAGGTACAAAATAACATTTTTTATATGTGAATATCTCAGAAACATGACGCTTTAGGATTTTATGACCGAATAGTTTTATGTTTGTATGAAAGTCCTCTATCGATTTATATACATTTAATTTGTGGCTAAGATTTTTTATAAAATGGCGGCGAATATGCAAACTTTGTATGGGAGAGGCCTTTAAGATATTTGCAATAGATTTCCCTTTCAGATTTTTTGCAATAGGGAGATCATACTAATGCCTTAAATTCTCTAGTATCATATCACCTCAAGCTCTCGGTAAAATAATTCCAGAGACGTGTGATGCCTTTCGTTTAATGTTCTGCGAAAAGATTACCTGCAGGTACCTAATAAAATAGTTTTGTTTAAATATTTATTTATTTAGATTTTAATACTAACGACCGCCAAATTTTGATTTCAGTTTTGCCATCAGGATACTTATTTTTAAGAAAATCGAGTGAGGCCATAAAATAAAGTTTAGCCTTTATTTATAGTTAAATCTGAAGAGAAAAATACGAATCAAAATTATAAAATATGTTTTAAAAAATATTAACAATTAATTTATATGAATAATTTTATAACCATATTCATATTGGCATCAGGCTCCAATTCTTTTAGTTTTTGCAGCAATTTTGGGTCGATCGTGGTATTTTTTACGCGCTAAAGATACGGTTCCAATTTATAAACTTCGATTTCTTTACAACGCTTAAGACTTTTCATTTAAAAAACATTGCACCCAACATAACCTCTTCCTGTCACAGCTACGACATCACATAATAGAGAGATACTGAGAGCATAGAATAGAGAATATAAACTGAGAGCGCCACACACGCACAAATTTGTCAGCCGCGGCCGCACAGACAAAAAGTACAGAATTTCAATTCTTCTGCGGTCACCTGTACAGGTCTGGAAACCTCCACCCGCGAACACCACACACGCTGCGGTACGTATCTAGAGGTCGACCGAACAGATGTACCTCTACGGTCTACAGGAGCGTATATGGCCGCCTTAACGTCTATATTTATTATGATACACGATCGTGGGAACAAGCCGCGGAAGGGATGCTGCTTTGAGGAATCTTTCATCTCTGTGACACACATGTTCATTTCCCATACATACACCGTCTGCAGGCCGATTGCGATCGAGCATTTGATTCAATTTGCATCAGAAACGGCGAACGGTAGCCACGGAGAGCGATCAGGCGGGTCACTGCTGTCTCTGGCGGCAGTAAAGCCACGTGTTATTCACTAGGGGACAAATTGCGCAACACGCCGCACGGCACGACGCGTCAACATCTACGCATGAGTTTCGGGCACAATGACGCGGTCATTTGACGTGTACAGTAGCCGGCAAACATCTTGAAATTTTTCGGCGTAGTGAGGGGAAGTTTGCGCATGTACCATTCCACCGACGAGACCCGAAATTTGTCTTCTGCGCATTCCCTCAGTACGCCAAAAATTTTCAAGAAGTTTGCCGGCAATTGTACACACCGGGACTCGCATATCACTTGTCGCGGAAATATCGCCCGATGAGGTTATGATGATTAGTGCTGCGTGTCTATTTATTCTAACGAGTTTATCGAAACGTAAGAGCAGAAAAAGGTGGTGGGTGCGAAAGTATTTACTGCAAAGTAAAAGAAGGATGGATATTCTATGCGATCTTCGAATGTTTGATAGATCATTTGTCAATTTCATTCGAATGACAACAACTGATTTTGAACATTTATTATGATCGGGTCTTCCATAGCCAAGCAAGACACAATATTACGGAATGCTGTTTTATATCACATCATATAGCATATGTAACTGTAGCGCATGCATCTCAGCTTGTCAACATACAACGTGGTACTGACGCGCGGTACGATGTCCCCGTGCGCTCGCTCGGGTACCGTGGGCATGGCAACGTTGCCGCGGCACGTAGAAATGCCGCGCTATGTTTTGCGCGACGTTGCAGCGTCACGTAGACTCTATGCCGCGCGTGATGTTGAGGGATAATTTGTCCCCTATTGAATACGTGGCTTAACTTTGTCGTAGCATTCTGTCCCGTACTTACAATGATTACTAGAATAATCAAATTGGTAATTTGTAACTAGTTTATTTACCAATCCCTTCTTGTGTTAGGTTGCAGATACCCTGGCTTTACAACAAGATCAAAGACATCGGCTAATGAGGTTCGTACGTATGCGTTTTCGTACGAAATTGAGTAGTAAGTATACGTACGAATACGCAAGTACATTCCTGACCTTCGCACTAGTATTGTACTGTACATCGCACACTGTACACGGTTTAGTAGTGCGTGTACGCACGTATAGATGCGACATCCGACACGATCCGGATTTGTTTGGAAATATTTGCAATTTCAAGAATTAAAAATTTGTCAATTTGATACATGACCACAAATGTTTGTGGGACCAAAGTCATTCAACTACGTGACCATCAGAATGGCGGAGAATCTCTAAAGAACTAAAAATACTTGTAAGATAAATAATTTGGTTCAATGAAGGTGAGGTATAATTATGTAATTAGAACAAAAAAACTTAAATATTTCTCTTTCGTTGCACTTCGATTTTCCCCAGCATTTGTGAATCTATTAGATAGATAGTCATGAAATTTGTCATTATTTGTCAGCCGGAGAGAGTAGGAAGATGCTGAAGAGACACGGCAAAGGAGAGCTTTCGTCCGTGGCTCCAGCTGAAGGAAAGCTCTGGCACCCATCATCAGCAGCCGTGCGACCAGAAGCACCAGAACAGACATCGCACACGGTAACTCCTCGGCTGGCCACCCGCGGACCCCATAAATATAATAGGATGATATTAGTGGTAGATAGAATAAAGAAAGGAGTGCTGAGATGGTTTGGTCATGTGGAACGTATGAACGAGGAAAGGATGGTTAAGAAAATATATGAGGCGAATGTTGAAGGAAACAGGAATAGAGGGCGTCCGCGAAAGACCTGGCATGATCAGGTACTACAAGTATTTGAGGATGGCCCTGTTAAAAGCCGCAACAATCGTAGAACGTGTATGAGAAGATGTATGAATGTGGCCGAAGCAAAAGTGGTGTGCCAGGATAGAAGAGTGTGGCGTTCAATCCTCTCTGCCTACCCCTGCAGGGAAACGGCGTGATGGTTAGTTTTTTTTTTTATGATATAAGTTTGCTATTACTCCCTTTCTTTTAACTCGTAGCGTCTGCTTGATCGATTTTCAACCCTTTTCTCGTGATCCAATCCAGCTGAAACTTTGCAGGCAGACTCGTGGCGACGATGAAAATGATCTAACAAATTTTCGTTTTAGAAATTTTAATTACAGTATAATTTTGGATTTTTCGAAATTTTAACGGTTTTTTTCAAATTGGAAACCATACAAATGAGAAAGGAGCCCGACGCGTGGAGAAGGCGCGAAACCTGTTTCAACTAGCCTGACTCGAGCCATGGGTCCGATCAGACGGTTTTGCCGACGCCGTGCCCCCCTATACCAATTATTACGTTTTCAATATACTATATGTTTAAAGGATAATAATATACATACATGGAATAGATTTTCCACGTGAACTAAAAAGCAAGAGGAATATTTTGATAGAATATCAAATTGGAAACAATACAAATGAGAAAGGGAGTATAATAAAAACTTGTTTTTTATGCGTTAGTTTTCTTTTTACTGCCTTTATATTAACTCGTGGCGTCTGCTTGCTTGCCGTCAACAAAAACTTTGGATCGATTTTTGACCCTTTTCCCGTGATCCAATCGAGCTGAAACTTGGCAAGTAGACTCGTGGCGACGATCAAGAAGATCTATCAAATTTTCGTTAAAAAAATTTAATAATTATAGTATAATTTCGGATTTTTAGAAATTTTATTGGTTTTTTCAAATTGGAATCATTAGAAAAGTTTGATTACTAGCATAGCGGCCCGATAACGTCGCGAAATATTTTCTAAATTTGAATAACTCCGTCGGTATGCATAATAGGTACTTCACTACGAATGTCTAAAATCTTAATTGACTGACAAATGTTTTTAATTCGTCTTTAATTGTTGTTATATTTTACAAAGAAAGGGATTATAATAAAAACTTGGTTTTTATGGGTTAGTTTTTATAATATTTTACTTTCATCAGCGTCTTTTGATATTTAATCATCAAATGTTATATTTACTAACAGCAGGAATATTGATAAGAGGTCGTACAAAGTAATGTCCGTGAGAAAGCGCGCTGTAGTGTTTAGTTATACATTTATTGTACGGACCCGAGCTAATTAATTCCCGTTCGTAAGTTCACGCACCGCCTTTTGATCCACGAACGGGCGGCGACGAGAAAAAACATTAACTTTTATTTGTTAACATTACATTTACCAATGATATATGAGGACATTCAATATTAGGACTTGTAAAATTAAATATAAATTATGAGACGGGTCAGAAATGACCCGTCTCATAATTCCGGGTCTCCTGCCCGGTCTGCAGCGGAGCTTTTCTGGGTAATATAAAATAAACCGAATAAAGTTTCTTAGATTGTTATTTTACGTCTAAGTACCTAATTTGTTTTCATTTTATACATATTTTTGAATGTGCAGTGAAATTTTTAAAATACGTCGTTATTTTTCAATGTAGGTTATATATAAATTATATCGAAAAATAACTGACATTATTAAAAACCACTTCGATAGAATAATACATGTGTAAAAAAGTCAAAAAGGCTCGAGAAATCCTTGTTTTTTCATTGCTTGACTTGGATAAGAGAAAATCAACAATTCTATTTTCATCCCTTTCAATCAAATCCTTTATTTTTGGGAAGATTTCCATTCCATTCTCTATACCCGTACAATTCATATACTCGTACATTTATACGCCTATTTATACGTAAAAATACTTGACTGCCAATCCATAAAATTTATACTTTGTATCTTTTCCAAATTTATGATAATTTTTAAAAAATGACACATTTTAATGAAACATTTAAATGAGTATTTTAGAGTAGCAATTTTGAGAACATATTTCTACGATATTTAAATCAAATTATACGAAGCAATTAGGAAATTAGAAAAATATGAAATCTTCAAATCTAACGAAAAATACTTTGATATCAGCGGAGTACGAACCCGGAACCTTTCGAGTCCGAGCAACTAGGAAGTAGTTATCCAGAAAGTGTCCAAACCACAAATTGCTAAAAATGAGTTATGTACCGGTTAGCTCACTACGATATTTTTGCTGAAAACGTCCAAGCTGTAAGTGCTATAGTTTTTTCGTAAATTCAGTATTTTTCTAACCCACATCACGTCCATCACCGTCAAATTAACTCAAAAAACATCTACAATTTGTTTTATCATTGTTAACTATTAATTAAAGAAGCACCCAAGATGAATTAATATTTTTTTATCGAAGACAGCCAAGACTTTTTAATGCAAGAGAACAATTAAAATAGAAATGACAGATTAAACAAAGATACTTATACTTAAATGTTGTATTAAAATTTAATAGAATAAATCCTTGTCACATAGTATAAAAAATCTGGTATTTAATAATGTCACTCATATTTTTTGATAGAATGCATCCAGAACAAAATAAGTAGGTACTATTTTCGTACATTTGATATTTTGTAAAATAAAATATAACGAAGATACGACACGTTTTTACATACGTACGTATGTAAAACGTGTCGTATCTTCGTAAGTAAAAGTTTTTTCTTATAATTACATTAAAAAAACATAATATCTCTAAGATGAGCTGTATGCAAAAAATATGCAGTAATGAATAATGAATAATGAAGATTTTTGTACAGTTTAATTTTTAGAAGCCATTTTGGACGCTTTCGGTATAACTATGTACGTCTAAATTCTAAAAATTTGTGACCCACAGGGTCAACAGTAACCTTTTATAAAAAAATAAGCCAGAAATACTGCAAAAAAAACTTTATGTCGCTTATCTCTGTAACTGGACATTTGACCCAAATGTAGCTAATAGACACCCTGTATGTAATCTTTCGTAAATGATACATTTATTTATTTATTTTCCAAAAAACTCTAGGTTCGTATCCCGATGATAATCAAATAATTTTTCTATACATAGATTTTTTTCAGAAGGTATGTCCTTCTAATTGATTCGTGTAATTTATTTTTGGATTTAATTTATTTCGCAGTCACTTGTAGTTGCGAAGCTGAGGAAAAACCGTGCCTTACTATATATGGAGGTTTGTAGATTCCTCCTTTACCCGGTTAGCCTCGGAGTAACAAAAGTCAATCCATTTCCCGTTCTAATATGGCGGACAGATTAGCGGAAACCGGAACTTCTCCGGTCGCCCTGGCCCTGGGACTGACCGAAGACTTAATGGCCTTTTGACACCATCCGGGGGCGGGGACGGATGCCAGGAGCTGACCTGGTTTGTTTAACGGGCAAATTTTCAGTTAAAACCTTGACAATTCATCATCTAAAATATTGACCTATTTTTAATGGAAAGAGGACAGGGTCAAACTATTATTAGCTTTAACAATGGCCGTTTTCACGGCCGTCGGAAAATGGCGTCGCTTCTTCTGCGTCCTTCTATTTTGGGCCTAACGGTTGGATTTGGAAGAATCGACTTATTTAGTAGAAGAGAGAAAAAACAGTTTTGTTGAATCGATGATCTATCGATAATGCATTGGAGCAACGTTTAATAAAATCATAATTTAAATATAACTAATATTTTATTTTAACGTCACTTTATTTGAATATATAACCAATAGTTGAACCTCGATCTTCTACCTTCATCGAGGTTGAATAACTATAATATATATACTTGGAAGGCATATTATATTTTATTTCTGATTTCTCTTTTTTGCTTTGCATATCTTCCTTACCGATAATTCTGTATTTCTGTTTTTAATTATTTTATCAAATTTAAATTTATTATATATTTGTTAATTTTAAAAAATCCTTGTAATGTATACTAAATTATATTTTTGAATTCTTTTTTGCCCTGTAAATAGTCGATTGCCTTCAAACAGGTATCCCTAGTTAGGCAGTAGAAGTGTAACATAATACAAAATAAGATATGAATAAAACTTATTATTATTATTATTATTATTATTATTATTATTATTATTATTATCATTATTATTATTACTATTATTAGAATATAAATTATTATTATTGTGATTAAAAACAGAATTACAGAAAGTTAGAAAAACATTCTTCAAATTCTATAACAGTAGCAAAACCCAATTTAGATTCAAAAATGGCTTAAGCACTAGAGAAGGCCTATTTAATGCAAACGTTCTAGTGCAAATATCTCTAGGCGTCCACAAAGATGTGTATAATATGTGCTTAATGGACTACGAAAAAGCATTTGAAAAAAAAACACCCGAAGCTTAAACAGCTACTAAAAGAGAAATGAATTGATGATAACCACATCATCATCAAAAATCTGTACTGGAGGCAAACAGCCTACGTTAAAGTAGAGAAAAACTGAGTGAAGGCATCCAAATAAGGCATGGTGTAAGACAAGGATGGACGTATCTTATCACCTCTGCTATTCAGCCTTTACTCCAAGTCAACATTTAAATACGCTCTAAATGATACTGCTCTGGGGATATTCGTAAATTGTAAACCATTAAGCAATATTAGATTTGCGGATGATGCAGTGTTTATTGCAGACAATGCCCATTATCTTCAAGTTCTGAAAGAATTATAAATGATAAAAAAGGTGAATGAATTATGTAACAAGTACCTATAGCCTGAAGATGAATAGGTTCTCGTAAAATTAAATTGTTAATAATATCAAAAAGATCACTTCTTACTCCAAATATAATCATTTACAATAAATCAATAAGAGTCAAGCAGTATAAGTAGGGTGAACGAAAAATGGGGTCCATCATGGGGGTATATCAATGTTTTCTATGCTTCTTTGTTGTGCTGTTCGTCTTCCATGAATATTAAATAAATAAATAAATAAAAATCTCAACAAGTGCTCAAATAGAGATGGCAAGATGTGCGTTCCTCTGATCCTGATCTAAGCCTGCAATTAAAAATGCATATGGTTCGATGTTATATTTTCGCCGTTCTCTTATATGGATGGGGTGGGGACATGGACACCAAACCATGTATCAGTCCGTAAATTCGAGACCTTTGAGCGGACTGGTTGGCTCTAGACGCATACTAAATGTTTCTTGAGTGGATAGAATTACAAATGTCGAAGTCCTTCGGCAAACGGAAGCAGGCCGATAAGTACTGCAGACCGTCAAGGTAAGAAAGTATGCAAAATTGGGTTAGATCTGTCAAACGGTGTAGATTTGTATAAAGAACAGACTGCTGGACGTACTGCTTACTATTTTCTTCTGTGTATAGTTTTCTGGGATATTCTGCCGTGTATATGTGACCTCTCTGGCCTACGTTTCGGATCCCATTGCAGGGTCCATCATAAGGGCTGGTGTGATGGGTGTGTGTTGAAGTGTAGGTTAAGTATTGAGTCCACATATACACGGCAGAATACCCCAGAAAACTATACACAGAAGATTCTGAACGGCCGTGAAAACCTAAGGTATAACCTTCTGTGAATAGTTTTCTGGGATATTCTGCCGTGTATATGTGACTCTGGCCGACGTTTCGGATCCCATTGCAGGGTCCATCATCAGGGCTGATGTGATGGGTGTGTGTTGAAGTGTAGGTTAAGTATTGAGTTCACATATACAAGGCAGAATATCCCAGAAAACTATACACAGAAGATCCAGAACGGCCGTGGAAACCTAAGGACATTGCTTACTATTTGTCTTTTCTCAGGGTTCATTTAATTTGGATGATGGCCTCCCAGAGTTCTGAAATGGAGACCTTGGGAGAATAAAAGAGGCATCGGAAGACCTCAAAAAAGATGGGCCGACGGGGGGAAGAAATGGCTACAATTAGCAAACAACAAGAAAGGGTGGAAGGGTATGGAAGAGGCTTATATCCAGCAGCGGAGAGACGAAGGCTGATGAAGAAGAAGAAGAAGATTTGTCTGTTCTACTCGGTAACTACGTCTAATTATTTGTTTTTCATCCTCGCATTAGTGCATTAGTCAACACTCGACTCGCATTCTGGCAGAACTGCTTACGTCTGTGTCCCGGTATGTAACACAATAAGATGAATGAAGTTTCTCGAAGCCGTGTTATGGGTTAACTCCTAACCATTGATATTTTAATGGATTCGATTTCCTTTTCACCGCAGAAGACAATGGCCAGAGAGCATTAATCATAATCTTTGGACCGGCAAGCGCTTAAGATGGCGGTAAACAATGCCTGCAGAGTGCAGCTATTGGGAGTTGATAAAACGTCTTTATTACCGTACATGGGGCGCAGTGGCGTGTGCCTTGTCCGGGGCAATCGTGTACACCCATCGTTACATTCATAAAAGAGATTACTTTCGCGTGGGCTTCTTAAAACTCTTAAGGCATCGTATGCGGTCTTTCGGAGACCCGTATCAGATCACAGTACAGGAGCTATGATTCATTATCCATGGTATAGGTACTGATACACATGCTCATTGATTTATGAGCATGCTCATTTGATTTGCGGGTGGATGGGGTATCTTTTGAGCATGCGTGAACAGGCTTGCTTACGAGCATGCTAATGTCATTCGCAGCTAATATCGGTGCGATCTTCTCAGTCCGCGACAGATGAAACAAATATGGCGCGTTGGGGAGATGACAAAACATTACTTTTCATGACTTATTATAGGAATCACGAATGTCTGTGGAATACTCCGTCACCGCAATATAAAAATAATATAGCAAGAAATAATGATTTATGAGACAAATAAAAGATACGAATGATTCAAATCTTACAATAAAAAATATAAAAATTAAAATCAAAAATATGCGGATGGAAACTCGGGATCTGTTTTGATTTATTGGTTCACTTGAATTTCATATTTCAGTTTGCAAAGTTTCCATTTTGAACAAGAGCGTCTCTATTCTATGACATAAGCATGTTAATAAGGAGCAAGTGTGTACAGTTGTTAGAGCATGCTAATGAGTATGCTCAAAAATAAGCATGTGTATCAGTACCTTATTGCACGCTGATTACAACGCCGCCAATACGTACAGAACTTTACTGGCGAGAGATCATAACCTCAACCGAGCTAAAAGGGTGAAATTAGACACGAATATGTCACCCCTTATGAAACTTTGCTCTCGCGTCTCGATGAACGGTAAAGGTCGTCATGTTTTAGTTGTTCTGCGTGCAAGATATATAGCAGACAATGACAATCCGCTCATGTGTGTCCCGCATGCTAATTTCGAGACAAATCTCACGTTTGAATGTACCTTTACATTTAACGCCAAACCTTAACAATACGAGCAAAGGGGGTGGTTGTTTGTGGGGTGACCTGCCTGCCCCTGAGAAGGCGCGGGCGGCCATCACCGTACTGACACAAAAAGCTGTGACGGCTGACCCGTGTCCTGATTCTAAAAAGATGCCAGTAAACAGAATATGGAAACATAAGTCGGCGTAATTACATACTCTTAGTTACATTGTTTTGACATTTGTGAAACATGGGCTACTTTAACACAGGCGAGAATGTACCGAAAGAGCAGGGGTCACTGTTGTTATTTTACTTTTATTTATTTATTTGTTTGTTTGGAAATATTAATAGATATAAGAAAATGATATATATATAAATATATGAAAGTGTAAATAGTTAGTAATTAACATATAATCTTGAAGTAGTACATAATAATAATATAAGCATGTTAAGATAAAATACATCAATTGTAACAGTAGTGAGTAGAACATAATAAATATAAGCGTTTTGATGTATTTCCTTTGTATTTTTTAAAGTTTTTCAATATATATATTATAATAGGGGTTCTTAGTGCTGGATGCATATTCGAGGTGCGGTCGGATAAGAGTTTGGTAGAAATAGTTTATTTATAGAATCCCACTAGAATGGCTCAAAACTATCACATAACACACGCCGAAACAAAAACAGGAAAATCCCGACTAATTTGCAACGGACTAAAACTGTACAATGACCTGCCACAACAGACGAAACAACTGACCACTGACAAATTCAAAACAGATGTGACAAAAATATTAAAACTCGGCCAAGTATAAAAAATGCCTTTGTATCTAAATTATATTAATATATTTTCTTATATTGAATCATTTAAAAATGTTACCCATAAACCTCTTAGGTTTCCTTTACTTTCTAAATAAAAAAAAATGATATAATAATCATAGAATCTGTTTAAGTTGCTTTAGAGGTTGTCGCAATTAACGAAACTGGAAATTATTGAGTAGAGTTTTAAGTCATCAGCGAAGAGTAAGAATGAAGCAAATTGAAAGCACTTAGAAACGTCATTGATGAATAACGTAAAAAGGAAAGGTCCATGCATTGATCCTGCGGGACACCAGAAGTTATTTGGATCCACTTTGAACGATAACCATTGGTGGTGACACATTATTGTCTATTGTCATTTATACTTATTTCTGTACAATTAAAATACTTAACTAAAATAATGAATCAATCTAATAAAATCAGTAAAAATTGAAATAATTTTATTAAGATAGTAAGTACATTAGAAATACATTTAGTTTGGTGTAACTACTGTAGGATTGAAAGCTGCTAAAATAGAGGCCGCGTCAATCTGTGGGTCGCCACCCCCAGGGGATCGCCAAATGTTCGGGGGGTCGCAAACCAGGAAAAAGTAAAAATCAAGGGTTGTAAGTCATATACTGCAATAAAAGTACATCATTTTCAGTGAGAAGTCTGTGCCTGATTATTTTTTTAATACATTGTCAAATCAATTACTTTCTAACATAAGCCTATTTCTCTTAGTTTTTATATTGACCATTGAAAAGAACGTTAGCTCACATACGTAGGAAGTGGCGAATGGCGCTAATAATTTTGAAGCTTCTCTTACCAGCTCTGGATTTTATTCCATTCTCTTCGTCCAGAAGATGTGAATCGTTTGCGAATTGAAGTCCATTTTCCATTTCCGTCAGCAGCTAAATCTATAAGATTTCCTTTCATCTTCACGGATGACAGATCGGCCAGTTGTACTGACATATCCAAAAAAGGATTTAGTACCTATCTTTGCCCGTTGGCAGCCTCAGAATCCAGTTCTGGAAAGTAACTTAATAGTTTCTCTTACAAATTATGCGAACTGCAAGAAATGTGAGAAATTACTACCAACGATTAATACGTTGCAATTTCTTCGAGAATCTGAACGCTAGGGAAATACTCATACACCTTTTTTTGTAATGACCCAGTCCTTTTTTTTTTGTAAAATGGACGTGGGGGGTCGCATATTCAAAAAGATGAAAAACACTGATTTAAAGAGTTCATTACGTAATTGTGTGACTTTTTGCTATTCAAGATTTATCCTTATATATTTTTATATTAGGTATATAAATATAAATTGGCAACAAAGAACTTCAATTTGAATTCAATCAGTTGTGGTTAATGCATCGTATAGGTCTTTCCATTTAAGAAAGACAATCGAATTAGTGCGCGTAAGCCGTGCGTACGACCCACATGGTTTCCTCGTGAGGGTGTTTACGGGTATGAACACTATGAACTCCAACAAAACGAAATAATGTGCCTGGTACGCACAGTTTACACATACCGATTCGATTGTCTTTCTTAAATGGAAAGAGGTCTACAAATATACGCAGATTGGTAGGAAATAATATTCGCAGGATTTTTACATCGTGTGTTAAATCAAACTCGCTCTAAAATAGAAAAAAATATCATTTTTTTACAATGCTCAACAAAAAATTTAATTTTTATTAATTTTTCTTAACTCTGGAAAAACCAAGCGTGGTGACGCGCTCCTGGAGGAGTGAGGCTGACTGTCGCCTAAACAGCGATGGAATCCCGCAAGAAGATGACAGTTTGAAAAATGAATAAAGAGAACAATAAACTTTCTAGAAACGTGATGGCACACACACGCCTATAATTTCATAAAGCAATGACAGCCTTCCAACCATCACCGTATATTATTTCATGCCCACAAATGCTTTTGATGTTTTCTCTAAGAAAATGAATGCGTAAAATTCAACGACTGTCATTACACGACCGTCTAGCTGCGTAGGGAAAAAGAAAAAGTGTATAATTAAATATATTAATATTTAGTGAATAGTAATACTAAGAAACTAGATTTTTTTATTTTATTTTGAATATTGCATGCCGTGTTATTCGACGTCAATGCGACATGAACTATAAAACAATATCAAAACTGCTTCATACCAAAAATCAGTTATGAAATAAGTAATAAAAAAGTAGTTTAGAAATTATAAAAACTCTATGATTTAAATTCTTCTCAAAGTTTTGATACATCCATCCGGATTGCAAGGTGCTTAGGTTATTGAAAATTTCCCGGGCCGATCTTAGGTGCGACCTAAAATCGAACCAAAACCGGGACATTTTCGGTTCAAGCAACCATGTCACAATAGTTTACAACACGTTTACAATTCGTAGACATTTTTCGTTGGAGGAGCAACCCGACTAAAGAATTACTTAGACTTGTGACTTGTGCACGTGCCACTAAAATTGAATACATGTAGGTCTTTTTTTTTCGCCCCTCTCGTATGCGTACACTTAACAAAACGAAAAAATGCGCGTATTACGCACTGTACCCACACTAAATCAATTGCAAGCTTATATGAAAAGATCTATACAGTTTAATGGAATTTTTTTTTTGTTCTCCTGAAATTAGTACCATTCTGAATTTGCTTTTTACTAATTGTTCTTTATTTTTCTGTGTTATTAATTTGTCAAAAGATTTAATTATTACCGTTTTTACTAATCATTGTTAATATATTTATTTATTTTTAAATGTTTTAATGATTGTTCCTTTCTTTTTTTTAATACGTTTTATTCCTATCTACTATATTTTTGGTTTATATTATCTTGTTTTCTTATTTATCTGGGTATATTAGTATAATTATCTTTATTTCAAAGGCTTTTAACTATAACTGTTTACTTTTATAGTAATTTATATATATATATATATTTATTTTAAGTGTTTTAATAATTGTTCATTTCTCTTGAATATGTTTTATTTCTATTAATTTTTTGGTTTATCTGGTTTATTAAATAGTTTATTTTAAAGTGTGTTTTATGTTACGTAAATTTCTTAAATAAATAAAATCATGACGTGATTGAAAAATAACAGATAATGTGGAAAAAATGTATTTTCTATAAAAGCGGCTGAGCTTCAAAACTCGATGTTTTAAAAAATCTCTTTAATAACATTTAGTTCGACATTTGCGTCATATTCGATCTCGCTAATATTTTCATATGTAGGTTCTGAGAACACGTTGCATTGTGTAGAGTGACCACTTAAGTCATCTCATACAGGTCGTAAGCCCTGGGCCATCCTATAAAAAGAAAGAGGAATTTTGCATTTTTCAAATACAAAATATGTATGTTTATTATAGTATTTTAAATAAAATAGAAAATGCATTTTGAAAAAAGTTATTTCAAATACAATATAAAAATAGATATTTTGTATTTTGTATTTGCATTTCAAATATATTGTTACGTGTCGTGCCTCGGTCGAAATGAAATGAAAAACGTATTTCGTAATTTATCGCTCGTAAAATAAACCTTTACTATCGCTTCAACATTTTATCTGACATTTTACATTCGCTGAAAACGCAATACTCATTTTGCTACTGCGGTAATCAATTTATAAAAGTTTCGCTTTCAAATTATCCGTTAGTTCGTTATTTCAACGACTGAGCACACCGGCCCGCCGTTCTGCGATGTTCTCTGCGCGCATGCGCCTTCGCTTGTATTCGGCTGTCGAACGTCAACCGACAACTCGTTGCAATATGTATTTCAAATAATTCACATCCATGATTGCAACAGGGTGCAACAAAAGTTAGTGCTTAATCTGAATCCTTCTGTTATTTCGGACTGGTTTAGAAAAAAAAAATACATTTTGTAAGATAACAACCGAAATCTAGGCCAACGGAACACCGGCATTTCTTCTGCTGTCCTGTCACGCCTCTTCGCGTCCGCCTCCACCCATAAATCACCATACGCGACACCGTATTTTTCAATTGAAACCATTTGATTATGTTTGCTCTATATTACGCACACTTTATGGGCAGTCAAATAACAATTATAATTCCGACTAACCGGGTCTACTTACTCCGTTCAAATTTTATTAACTTTCACTGAAAGCCGCCGTGGTAGCCTAGAGCTCTGGAGCCATTCGCGAGAGATGATAAGGTCAAACCTGACATTTACCCACGACGGGTCAAGAACATTTTGCTAACTGAAAAGCGATGAAGTCTGATCAAACCATATTCGGACAAGAAAGACCTCTGACAGTGATCGGTACTCAATGCAAAGTATCGGGGTCATAAGAAGTTAAATGTCTCTTGTTTTTTGTAGAACTCCATAATCACACATATTTTTTTAATTTTTTATTTTTATTTATTTATTTAGTTTATGGTACAAATATAGTTCTTATATATAACATATCAGATTAAACATTTTTTTTAAACACTTAGTAGTCATGTAGACCTCATCAGTGAAGAGAAGCTCTTGAGTCTGATGAGGGAGCCACAGTTTTTATTCCTTGTTATAATATAAAGGTACATAGAGTATACAAGTTATTTATTAATACAGTAAAAAGGTAAATTGATAATGAAAGTATAGGAGTTATTTTTAAAAAAGCTATAAGCTATATAAAAAAGTTTTTAAGTTAAAAATTTAAGTTCTACCTTTTTAATATCTGAGACGCCAATTCGGAATCCCTGCATTTGGAAAAATTTTCATTAGTGCACAAACATAATTTGTTACCAAGAATATCACATTTAATATCAAGTTGTAAACCTATCCTCATCCTTATATGCATTACTTGTCATTGGTGTTTGAACAGAATTGTTCCTTAGAATCGTGCAGAAATCCTAAAAAACCTAATTAATTAATTATTAAAATTATATAGCATCTCATTCTAATACTTTTAATATAAATACAAGTTGTTGAATGTAAAATATTTGGATTGATAATGCCCTCATAAGGCGAAACGCATCGGATTGGATTGGATGCAATGGATTCCAGATTCCACAGAGAATGAAATGCGTTTGGAGTCACTTCGCAAAGACCACCAAGCTGTCTTCCAAAAGATTATCATTTCCAAAGATTTTCACTTCAGTTTGCATGGCCTACCCTCTTCCTCCATTAGTCTATCCCGCGTGTCCTTGGACTATCTCGTAATCTTTTTGTTTCTCTCGGATCTCTTAAACTATTTCTTTTCAATTAAGGATAAAGTATAGAAGTTTCAAAGAAACGAAGCTATTTATATATGAGAAAAGTGGATGGAAGTCTCTTATACGATGGCTCAGGGCTTACAACCCGTATGAGCTGGCTTAAGCGATCACTCTACACAATGCAACGTTCACCAATTCCAACGTAAGAACGTCCACACATTATCAAATTTTTGAACGTTCTATACAATATGTTTTGAATCAAGAACCTTTCATATATTGCACTGGTCTCTGCTAGAGATATCAATTGTAATTTTTTCTTATGTAATGTAATGTAATGATGCTTCTATATTTTATTTTTCTAAGTGGAGTTTTTTAGCAATATTCCTTAGTAACGTATATATTATATTCTTTCGAAATATTACATATCTGCGCCTGAAAATCAATATTTTTCATTTTTAACTCCTGCGATGCACCAGCTTATTATATTTTAACAATATTTTTATATGAAAGTATGTTCTAAGAACACAGTTACTGGATTTAGTCCCCAGAGGGGTGATTAATTAATTAAGGATAAATTATAAAAGTCTCGCAGAGACGAAGGTGTTTATATATCAGAAAAGTGGATGAAAATCTCTTATTTATTATTTATTTTCAATCCGTGGGGTGTTCTTCATTTGCTCCATTTGGAAACATCCGCAGAGGAGAGCGATTCGACTGCCTGAAGAAAAGTGAAATGGGCGATACGAAACTCAATAAAAATTTTAAATAATAGAATGTGGGTTCTGCCGAATGTCGAATTTGGCCGAATGTTCGGTTTAAATATTAGGTCCTTACATATGAAATTGACGTTTTTCCGTACTGGCAAATTTGATCTCAAATATCTTCTCATTGGTTAGGAATTCCAAATCCAAATTTATACAACTATTTACTCATGTATTTGTGTTTTGAAAATTATAATTCATTTGTTTTTTCCTCAATTGTTTTTTTCTTTGCGTCACTCAGTTTATAAAATGAAAAACTTGAAATATCGCGTTATTAACGAGTACGAGTTCCACCGTGGCACCAGTGCTGCAGAAACGGCTCGAAGGATTAATGATGTGTATGGCGACGGTGCCGCAAAAGAAAACACAGTGCGTTTTTGGTTCCAACGTTTTCGTTCTGGAAATTTCGACCTGCAGAACAAGCCCCGTGGACGGCCGGAGACCAAAGTTGATAATGAAGAATTGAAGGCTATTGTGGAAGCGGAATCCATCGCAAACCACATCCGAGTTAGCTGCAGGCTGCGGTGTTAGTGATAAAACTGTTTTAATCCACTTGAAGCAAATTGGTAAGGTGAAAAAGCTTGAAAGGTGGGTACCTCACGAATTGAGTGAAGCAAATCAACAAACGCGCGTTGACTGCTGCGTTGCATTACTCAACCGGCACAATAATGAAGGGATTTTAAATCGAATCATTACCTGTGATGAAAAGTGGATCCTGTACGATAATCGGAAGCGCTCATCGCAATGGCTGAACCCTGCCGAACCAGCCAAACCATGCCCCAAGCGAAAATTGACTCCAAAAAAGTTACTTGTGAGCGTTTGGTGGACTAGTGCTGGTGTCGTTCACTACAGCTTTCTTAAATCTGGCCAGACGATTACGGCAGATGTCTATTGTCAGCAACTGCAAACCATGATGGAAAAGCTAGCTGCTAACAACCGAGGCTGGTTAATCGCTCTAGGCCACTGCTGCTTCATGATAACGCTAGACCACACACTGCACAACAGACGGCTACCAAATTGGAGGAGCTGCAATTGGAATGTCTAAGACATCCACCGTACTCTCCGGACCTTGCCCCAACAGATTACCATTTTTTTCGAAATTTGGATAACTTCTTGCAAAGGAAAAAATTCAACTCCGATGGGGCAGTCAAAACCGCCTTCAAAGATTTTATTGATTCCCGTCCGAATGGTTTTTATAGTAAAGGGATCGATGAACTACCTATGAGATGGCAAAAGTGCATAGATAGCAATGGTACATACTTTGATTAAATAAATATATTATAATAAAAAAAATCGGCTTTATGTTCCTCCCATACTAAACGCCAATTTCATATGTAAGGACCTAATATGTGCCAAAGACGAATTTCGGCCGAAAATTGGTTAAATTTCGCGTGCTTTTGCCCGATGAACAGGTCAGATCGCCATCACGAAAACATGTGTAATTTTTTTTTTATTAATTAAGCGTCACAACGTAGTTTTGGATAGTTTATATAGTATTATATATTAAAATCGATTATTTTATTTTATTAAAGCATATTGTTGATACTTTATGTGATTTTTTTTCTAGAGAATAAAAAACACGATCCATTCACACGTTACCTATTTACTTATAAATCAACATTTTGTTTAGATTTCATTTTAAATTAATTTTTTTTAGACTTTTTCACATCTTATTTAAATCCTACATATTGAATATTTATAAATGTGAAAGTTTAGATGGATGGATAGATGTTTGTAACTCAATCACGCCAGAACGACTGAACGCATCTGGATGAAATTTGGCACAGAGATAGATTATTGTCTGGAAAAGCACAAAGGATACTTTTTATCCGAGTAATAGGTTTCTGTGGGTTGAAATCCAAGTCTACGCGAACGAAGTCGCTGGCAAAAACTGGTTAATTCGACGAAATTCGGCCAGAGACGAAGTTCGGTAAAAGTTGCCGAAGTTCGGCTATACCGAATATGAAACGAATTTCGGTGCATCTCTAGTAATAATTACTGTTGCAGTTAATCAAGTTTATGTATGATATTTGTCTCCGTCCATGCCTCTCCCTCGATCAAATTAATTAATTAAATTTCATTTCGAAAATACCAAACTAATAGAAACGAGACATTCCCCTCCCGATATGCAGCTTGATTTTTACTCCGCGTGAAAGTGTCCACTGCGAGTTAAGGTACATATATACATGCTTATTACTGGCAAGCTCATTAATGCTCAAAACTAGCATGCCCTAACAACTGTACACACTTGCTCATTATTAGCATGCTCATAAATAAGCATGCTCAAAGCGAACAATCAATCACACGCTTCAAGCGCATGCCAGTAGCACGCTCTTGCCATGGAGTAGAGAAAATTCAAGTGAACCAATAAATCAAAATATTTTTGATTTTAGTTTTTATAATTTTTATTGTAAGATTTGAATCGTAAACATTATTTATTGCTATATTATTTTTACATAGCGGTGACCGAGTATTCCACAGACATTCGTGATTCCTATAATAAGTCACGAAAAGTAATGTTTTATCATCTCCCCAACGCGCTATATTTGTTTCATCCCTCGCGGACTGAAAAGATCGCATTGATAATCGATACTAGCCGCGAATGACATAAGCATGCTTATAATAAACATTACTTTTTGTTTATAAGAATCACGAATGTCTGTGGAATACTCGGTCAAATAATGTTTATGAAACTTTATTAAAAGACATAAATGATTCAAATCTTATAATAAAAATTATAAAAACTGAAATCAAAAATATTTTGATTTATTGGTTTATTTGAATTTTCCATTTCAGTTTGCAAAGTTTCAATTTTGAACTAGAGTTCCTCTCTATTCTATGACAAGTGCATGCCACTCATAAGCATGTGTGTTTGATTGTTAGCTTTGAGCATGCTTATTTATGAGCATGCTTAAAATAAGCATGCTAATAATGAGCAAGTGTGTACAGTTGTTAGGTCATGCTAGTTTTCAGAATGCTAACGAGCATGCCAGTAATAAGCATGTGTATCTGTACCGTAACCCTAATCAATACACGCTGGGATGTCATCAAGTATCATCATCATCTTGTAATAAGGCTCAATAATAATTCTTTCCAATATATTTCCCGAGAGTTTTACTTCATGCCAAATAACTGGCCATAAAACAGTATTTCCTAAAACCAAATTAATTAATCAATTAGAAAGACATAGAGAAAAAACAAATCCACGAAAAAATATTTGGCTGCTACCGTTTTTCTGTATGTCTTTCTGTAATAGATCTGAGGGACGCGTGTCGCAAAGCATGAAAGAGAGAGCAAATGCTTTATAAGGCATGTCGTCTCTAGACTTTTTATACTACTATATCGAGACAGACCGCTGTTGTTCATTGTAACCTCTGTATAACGTACTGTTGCCACCAATAAACCAAGAGTAACCGACAACATCTTTTATTGGAAGAATCCCGAAATCAAGATACGATTACAAGAACATCACACTCTCTAATTGATTAATTAATTTGGTTTTAAATTTCACAGAACTTTGTTCTGAAAAAAATCAACTTCACGATAAGAATGTGTTCTTGAATATAATACAGTATTTCCTACATTAATGTTACAAATCATTGACCTGACACCAGAAATAACATGAATAATGAATTTATTACACCTAAAAAGACAAGGAAATTCGCTCAGCGGCACGCCATCTGGTGTAAACATTTTAAATTTTAATCGTACAAAAATTAAATGTTCACAAAACCTATATTATAATTTTATCCGTACAAAGTACGTAATTTATAGTACCTGCATAATATTACGTAACAAAATTATAATTTTGTGGGTTAGAAATATAAATATTTAAACAAGTGTCAAACAAAACAATATTTAGATTACTTACAAAAAAAACCGTATTAAGTGAAAACTTTGTTTCTATTTTATCAATAATAGGAACTAAGCATTTAACAAATCTATTAATTGTTATTCAAATCAGTCATAAATTCTTAATCAAACATAATATATCGACGGCCCCTATTTTGATTTCCTTAAACCATCCAATTTATATTATATTTACATTATATTACTCGAATTGTAATTCAACGAATGTACATTTGGTCATAATTCATTACATAATTAAATAAAATAATAATATTCAGCCGACCCTGCAATTATTATTATTATTATGATTATTTTACGCTTCAACAGGCCAAGAGGCCCAATTACAGAAGCGAAATACGTCACAAAACACCCATGCTGGAGTAAATCACATAGATTAATTGTGATCTCACTGGGAATCGAACCCGGATCCCTCGGTGTGAGAAGCCAATGTCATACCCACTGGGCTACGAGGGCCGCAAAATTATTAGTAATAACTATTAGTTATAACTATAGTAGTAACAACTAGTTATTTACTTACTAGTTAGTACTTGAAATATAATAAAAACTTGGTTTTTATGGGTTACTTTTTTTATGTTGACTTAATAAAGTTAATACATATGTAAGACACCGACACTGCTCTTGGCGGCCGTTTCACGTGCCCCTTGTGCTACTTGTTGAGCGAGCGATGGCTGTCGAGCAATGCTGCACGGTAAAAACGAATCAATTTTGTGGAGCAAACTAATATTATTTTAACAGTGTTGCGGGTTCCGGACGCTCGGCGGCCGTTTCACGGGCCCCGCGTATTTCGTACTGGTCGGGCGGCGTCTGCGCAATGCAAACTGTGTATTGCTCGCTCCGCACACTTTGTGAATTTTGAAATTTTAGAAAAAATATGTATATCTCGAGTACCTTTCGTTTCTTGTAGAAATCAAAGATGTAACCATGTAGGTATTTTCAAGACATGTGGATCACAATATACGTGTCTGTTTTTTTCACTATTTATCACATTTATTATAAAGAGAGAATATTTATCGACCAATTACGTTACTGCATCCTTTTTTGAAGAGGGGGTAAATAAATTGATACACTGATGTTTAATAACAACTAATATTACATTTAAATGTTGGGATTTGTTTTAAGAACAGCACAAAACTTTACAGACCTGCGCACTTATAAAGTCCTCTACACTTCTCTTGTCAGACCTCAGGTTGAATATAACTCGATCATTTGGTCTCCTCACTATGTTAATCATTCAACGGCAATTGAACGAGTCCAAAAAAATATTTAATATTTATTCATTACAAATTAAATATACGCTTGGAAGATATCAATTATAAATATCTCCTTAGTTATTTACAACTTTTAAACTTGTCTGTGAGACGTACTGTAACAGACCTAATATTTCTTTATAGGATCGTAAATAGTTTGATTGATTGCCCCCAGATTATTAGTCTGATCGACTTATATGCTCCATCGAGGTCATCAAGACACAGTGCATTGTTCTATTATAGTGGAAGTGTCAGAACTAATGCATTAGCAAACTCTGTAATTCCCAGATTACACTCATTAGGGAATGAGCATGCAGAGGCGGCTGACATTTTTGCTGATAGTATAACTGTTTATAGGACAAAGCTGATACAATTGTTTACATCCCAACAAAATGGAAATGGACAATAAATCTTTCTATTTTACCTTTAACTATTATTATTTCTACCTTTAACTTTATTATTATTTTATCTTATGTTTTTATGTTTTTCTTATGTTTTTCTGTATTATTATTATTATTATTATTAACTTTTAACTGTATTTTAATTTTAACTGTCTTATGTAATTTAAAAAAAAAAATATTCTGTATATTGTAAAAGCCCATAAGGGCTTAAATAAATAAATAAAATAAATAAATCGAGACGCCACTCAATGTACTTGCCTAAAGCTAAGACTTCACAAATAACGACAATTATTAATACTATGAAAAACAGTAAAACTATAGGAATATGTCGATCTTGAGCCCTTTAATTACACATTTGATTAATATTGTCTTACAGACTGGCATTATACCAGAAATGCTTAAACACAGCATTATAAGCCCGATCTATAAAGGAGGTGATCATTCCTGTATTAATAATTAAAGGCCAATATCCTTACTACCCGCGATTGAAAAAATTTTAGAAAAATATGTTTGTCTATCTGGAAAAATTAAAAATTCGCATCTACCCATCTGGTAGGCGCGAAACCTGATTATAGTATAATTTTAGATTTTTGGAAGTTTTTTATTACTCCCTTTCGTAGCGTCGCCCGACCGAAGCCCAACGCGTAGGTTAAGCGCCAAACCAGTTTTTTTTTTTTTTTAATAAAATAGAGAATCGAACACGGAATACGTGTCACATCAATATTTTTACTATTTTCAAACTAAGCTAAACGCTTGTGCTATGAAAATAGGACTAACTTGCTAGTCTGGGCTGAGATTCGAACCCGCGATCTTTGGATCACGAGGCGAGTGTCCTAACCACTAACAGTTTCCACTAGTAAATGAGAAAGTGCGTATAATAAAAACTTGGTTTTCATGGGTTACTTTTTTAAATTATTTTTTGTATTAATCCCGAAAATCTTGGGATTAAGGCCTTTTAATCCCGGGATTGCGGAACCAGAAAAACTTTCGGGATCCCAGCTTCCCGAATCCGGGATCCCGAAAGATTATTATCCCTAATTGCGCACTTTTTTTAAATAGCGCATCTCTGGCGATAATTAATGTGTAAGGAAGATATGAAAACGTGCTGCTTTCGGATGATTGTTTCCAATTGTTTATTTTTTTTATTCTTAAAGTAGGTAAAACAAAGACTTTATATTTTGTAATGTAACAGTAATTACATGTAATTTCAATATTAGGTTACATGAAAAGACCTATAATAAAGTATACTTCATTATAAATTATAAATTAAATTATTATTAATCATTTATAAATGAGGATTTTTAAAAGGGTAAAGAAGTCTCGTGTTCCATTGTACTTAAAAAAGCACCAAGCAACCAAATCATACTGTTGTGATTTGAGAAAGTTATTTTTTTAATTCTGAATATTTTGAGTATGTCCAAATTTTTCAGAACAGAACTGGATTGTTTGTCACAGGGAGATCAATAATCAATTAATGTATATTATAGATGTCTCACAGAGACGAAACTGTATTTTTTCAAGGGAGAGTAGGTATAGAAGTTTTTTTTTTTAGCGAAATTTAAAATAAATTAAATTTTAATAAATATTATTATTAAGTTCTACGGGTTAAGTATTTTTATGTGTTACAGCTGTTTCGGCTTGTAAGGCCATTATCAAACAGTGGATATACCACTGTTTGATAATGGCCTACCAATTTTAAGTTACCCCTTCCCCTTTAGAGTAATTAGATATTTGTGGTGAAGCCCTGTAGTAATGTACGTTTTTTCCCGGGCACTTATCATTAAAGGTGCCTCGGTTAACGTTATGCTTCATTATCAAAATTCCCCGTTTTCTGCAAGTGTTATTTATAAATATTATTTTAATTTATGTCCTTGATTATTGGTTTTTTAAAAATATTTAGAAGTGGAGAGAAGATCATTTTTTGTTGATTATTTAAAAGTTTAATATTTGGATTCTTTTTATATTTATTTATTTCTAGTTGCTCAAGTAAATTCATCCTAAAACCTTTTGTTTCTATATGTAAAGGTTTTGGTTCGTTATCACCTTGCGGGACGTGGTTTTCATTTAATAAATGGGCCGCAAATTTTGACTCTAAATTTTTATTTTTATAGCAGCGCATGTGTTCCGCGAATCTAGTTATATGTGGCATTGCAATCTTTATGATTACATGTTAATTTGTATATGCCACTGTTTTCTAATTTAGGTGTTTTGCTTTTAGAGTTTTTGAGGTTTGTTCCTATATTGTTATTGGTTCTAAAGGCTATTTTTAAATCACACTTTTTAATTTCATTAGCTATTTTTACTGAAGTTGGGCCGAAAAATTCTATGAATGCGTATTTATTATTATTATATTTCTGATTAGGGTATATAAGATTAATTTTATTTTTGTATTTTTTGTTTCTTATCATTTTCTCTACTTATTAATGCAATATGGAGTTTTACAAATTAAACACAAAAACCATAAATAAAAAATAAATTAAAAAAAGGTGTAGAAGTCTTTTTTTTTGGGTGGCCATAGGACTTACGACCTATCGTACGGTTGGCTTAGGTGATCACTTTACACGATGCAACGTTCGCCAAGTGATGACCTAAGCCAACCGTACGATAGGTCGTAAGTCCTATGGCCACCCCAAAAAAAAAGCCTTCTATACCTACTCTCCCTTGAAAAAATACAGTTTCGTCTCTGTGAGACATCTATAATATACATTAATTGATTTTTTATTTTATTTAACGAGAGACTCGCTAATGAAGTCAAATTTAATAATCGATCCGCGGCCTCTTCAGCACAACAGAAATCTAGTCAACGCGACCAAATTAAATTATCATCCAAGTATAAAAAAAGTGTACACTAATATGGGGTGGCATCTTGACAGATGATGCACGGATCATGAAATGGTCAGAAGCAACTCCGGTCCTGTCCGCGAAGATCAAGCGCGACTTGTTAGCGATCTGGCTTGCAAAAAGCAGCCAATCCACAACCACATCTAGCGACGCCGGACATTATCGAGCGAAATGGAAATCAAAACACTCTTCGAAACAACGCCTTGTTGAGAAGCTAATGGACGTGTGTGCGCCAGCGCTAAAGCAGTGCTTGAAATGTAGATCTCTATTAACATGTGGCTCGTGTCCAGCACATTATGTTGGAAGGACATCTCGTAATTTTAATTCTAGAATCAAAGAAGGTATGAGGTGTCTTAATAACAACAATTTTTCCGAATTTGCCAACCACCTCGTAGAAAATAATCATAAATTTGACTCAAAAATAGGGGTGAAAATATTAAATACTCATAATAAAGGTTTAAAATTGAATAATTTAGAAAATTTTACATTAGGGAGGCGGTGAATAATAGAGCATCTCTAATTAATAACCAAATTAATTTTCCATAGCCCTTTGTTTAATTTAACGTTCACAAAAGATGGGGTAACACCCACTTTAGACCCCGCCCCCTCTCACTCTCTTTCGTTAGATTCCTGAATGATCCGTAGGCTAGTAGTGCATGCTTGTCTCTCACAAGATTAACACGCGTGTGATCAATATTGATGAAAGTTTAACAATACTATGGTTGGGGTGTATAGTGTTGTGAATATAGTAGTGTAGTGTTGGTCCTGACGAAGATACGGGTACGTCTCGTAACCGGTAAACCTAAAATCTGGTAGAAAAGACACCGACACACACCGCTTTCCAACTGTCACTGGTTGGATTTTTAGAGGTTTAAAATCTTGGCAAACGGTTGGCGTAGAATACGTCGGGTGCCAGTTTCAACCAATCAAAATCATTTCGCGGCCGGCGCCCGGCGGTCACGAAATATTGTTCAATAGTGGCCCTAATAAAATATATAAAATTCGGACGTGTTACTGTAAGGTAAATGACAAGGTTATTTATAGAGCTTCAAGGAGTTTGGCGGAAGAAATGACTGGCGAAAGCGTTTGGTAATCATTAATATGAGTGTATAGTAGACGTCTATTTAACGTCCATTTAAGAAAGACAGTCGAAGTAGTGTGTATAAGCCGTGCATACACCGCTTATTGTTTCGTTGTGTTGGTGTTTACGGCTGTAAACACCAACACAACGAAATAATGTGCTGCATATGAACGGCCTACACATACTAATTCGATTGTCTTTTTTAAATGGAAAGAGGTCTACGGTCCCGTTAAACATATTAAAAATCTGGTTTATTATTTTTATGTTTTACTTACACTTTTTATTACTGCGTGCAATGTAAAGAAAATATTTCATGTTCTTCATTCATTCTAGATCTTTTAGCTTTCTTGATAAACTAGAAGCTAGAAGAATAGTGACGGACTTTCTCTTTTTACCCAAATTAATAAATGGTACTATCGACCGTCCTCAACTACTAGAACGTTTCTGCTCGCGTATTCCGTCTCGCTTAACTAGAAGTCACGCAGGTTTTGCCGCGGAAACTGCAGCTACCAACTACGTCTTTAATTCACCACTGCAAAGGCTTCCTAGACTAGCAAACAGATACGAGCAACTTGACGTCTTTGCCAATTTATAATATTCAAACATATTTTAAAAGGTGTATTGAAAGTTTACTAGTATTTGTCAAATTGGACTTAAATAATTGATTTGTATTTGTTTTGATTGTTAATTGAGCGAGATAACTGTTATATAGAATATTTATTATATTATGACTTTCTAAGCTTGTGCTATTGCTTTTCACTCTATATTATTACTTTTTATTTTTTGAATTTTTATTACGTTATGTTTTCCTTGTGCTTCTGCTTTGTTATATATTTGTTTTTTACTTTTATTTTATTTTATATTTATCTTTATATATTTTTATTATTTGATTTATAATTTTTCATTATTATTTTTATATGTTATTATTTTTTTCTTTAAACTATCCATTTTATAAAGGTACATTTTACCTATTTGTTTGTAAAAGCCCTTTTAGTCCATAATGATCATGGCTGGCTGTTCACCATCACCACCTATGGAACCTAAGTAAGCGGAATAGGATCTACGATAGTGGATTAGTTAATAGTTCTCATGATCGCGGTGTCGGTGGTGACGACAAGAAGATTTTTTTTACAAAACGTTGAACTATCATTACAGTAACTTATATCGATCCGAAAAATTCATTCCTTTCAATAAAAGTTAAATAAAATAATAAAAACCCTGAAAAAAATCCAATTGAAAAACATTCCATTGGAAGATTGGAAGGTTAATAAGGGGAATGAATTTTTCATATTAGATATAAATTACTGTACTGATTGTCCAACGTTTTGCAGAAATATACCAGAAATATTTTGAAAAAAAAAATGCAAATTTTGATGTCGCATATCTCCTTAACTATTGATGTTAGGTCGTGTTTGCTTGAATATTTCCGACTCGTAATCGAGGCAGGAATCCACCTGTATAGCATTGTGGACTAGCTCTGTTGCACCCTGTATTTTATATTGATATTTGTAACTTGTATTAATAAAAAAAATAGACAGACCTACACGGAGTACGTGTCGTCAATTTCAATCAATATTCATACTATTTTTTAATCATGCCAGAGCTCTGAAACGAAAGTACAATTTACTGGCATGGAGTGAGATTTTTCATAATTACATAAAGGAAATTTATTTCTTTCAGTTTGCGACGATAGCGACCAAAGCGAATCTGAAGAAACCACAATTGTTTGGCGGTATTTTTGACTGCTTCGGTAACCGGCTAAATCACACAACTTATGTCTCTCAGAAAGAGAGGGCGACCGCGGAAGACGTGGCATTACCAGATTAACCAGATACTAGAAGATGGTCCCGTTAGAAGCCTCGACAACCGGCGAGCTTGCATGCGAAGATGTACGAATCTGGAGGCGAGAGTTGACTGTCAGGACAGAAGAGTGTGGCGCTCTATCCTCTCTGCCTACCCCCACGGGGAAGCGCGAAGAACCGGAACAGCGCCGGCGGCAGCGCTCCCGTTCATTCCGGTCCATTTCGAGATCTGATGATGACAACTTTACAATTTACAAGGTTAAAGTGACATTTATGGCGGAGAAAATTGCGATGTGGCTCAACGCGATTACACTTGCAGCTTCTTAACAAACTCACTTAACGGTGAATCCCAAATCGGGAAATAAGAGTGTGTAGAAAACTTTCGCATTTTGTACAGGTTTGAAAAGATTGGAAATCTAAAATACTAATACTCGATATGGAATTTCAATTTCATCTCGGTGGAAACAAAACTCACTACTCTCTTTTATACTCATTAAAAAAATTTACGATATCAGGGAACGTTTTTCTTGCGCTAGATTATTTGCGTAGCTAACTAGTCAGCATAAAAGTCTTAGCGCTTGTTCAGACACAGCGGGAACCGTTCAGTTTCAGAATCGCGTTTCAAAACACGCGATTTGTGTCATCTGTTCACACGGCCGCGGTTAATAAGCGATTTGTGCGCGCGAAAATAAACGTCAGTTTGACAGTGCCGTTCTCCATCTTTGAATATCAGAGATATATTCGCTCATTACTTTGTTAACGACGGCCGTGTTCCATGGCAAGACACATAAATATCATTCTGTCAGTTCATTTTTGGTGAATAAATACCTACTTCTCTAAAATACTCTTTTTTTCCACCATTTCCAAATATCTCCACCAACTCCTGCCAAGCTTGGTTCTTGGCATATTTGAGTAATCCTCACACTGAAGATCCCATATTACAGGTCTTTTCTCCACTTCATCAATAAAAAGTTCAGTGTCAAAGTGATCCATAACCATAGAAAAGAGAATATAATCCACGCGTGCTCCTGTTGTGACATAGAACCGTGCGGTGCCCGCAACGCGACTGAACGCTCTCGTAAGGCCCCATAGTAATAGGATCGTGCGGGCGCCGTGCGGGTCTATTTTCTAGCGGTTGGGTTGCGGGCACCGCAGCGGTGGACTAACCGCACGGTTGTGTCTGAACGATCACATACAAACCTAGGTAAATGAGACCCGCACGGATCTCATGCGATTCTGAAACGGCACGGTTCCCGCTGTGTCTGAACGAGCGCTTAATTAATGAGGAGCGCGCTTACTCGAATGGAAATGTTTTGCATGAAATTCAAATAGTAAATATCAAATTCATCAACTTTCAATATTTTCATATCAAACAATTTTGACGCGTTTCATTTCTATAAACATAAAAAATGGTTTACATGATAAATAGGAACTATCTACATAGATCTCTAAACTTGATTTAAGCAATTAAAAATAATTACCGCGTCCGTAATTACCAATTTTTCATTTTTGCTAAAATTTATTACACTGCTAATTATATTCTACAATATTTGCGAAAACTATTAATTAAATTAGCAGATACCTCTTGCGAGGTCTCCGGCCTTTTACCAGCATTTTATTTAAGGGGGGGTAAGGTTAATTCGTACAAAAAAGGCATGTTTTTGTGAATTTTTTGTGACAATACAGTTAAAATCTCTTTATTAAAACCAATAGTACATTAAAGTATCATATTTGAAGAATATTGTGTAAAATTTTCAAGACGAAATATTAAGAAATACGGCAATGGCAGCAACTATTCGGACGTGTCTCGGAAAAAAGTAGAATTGCGGTGTCCATCATAACTTGGTGCTAGATCATCTGAAATCAAAAAATCAAAGTTCATTCGTTAGATAATAGATTTTCCCAGGTAACGCTGGGAGGGTTTTTTGAAATTTCAATTTTTCAATTTTTTGGAACACTTTGAAGGGAAAAACGCGATTTTTGCGAAAAATATCGACTAATTTGTTATTAAAAAATAAAAATTAATAACAAATTTGAAAAAAACTCGACAGCGTTACCTCGTAAATTATGTACAGAAATAGTATTCAAAATTTCAAAAGGATCGGTGTAGTAGTTTTGAAGTTATGATGGACACCGACTTTGAAAACGTGAGATGTGGGGAAAACGATTTAAAGTTTTGCACACTGTAAAATTCAAAATAAAACTCAACACTTATTTTATACTTACACATAATCGTCGATGCCATGTTCACACGGCAAAGAGCTTTCATCATCAGCATCTGTTTGTCCTTGTCTACGCAAAACTCTTCCAATGCAAATAGCACGTCCGGTAGTCCTCAGGTGAGCGCGTCTCTTAGCTGCCCGAGCAGGTATAGAAAATCAGTCTGAGTATCGCTCAAATGTTCATAATTTCGTCAATTTTGCTCCGATTGACTTGAAATTTTTACACAATATTCTTACGATATTATACATTCATTTAAAAAATAAAATACAAAAAAAAAGTTAAAAACCTTACCCCCCCTTAAAGTAGATTCTCTAGAACATCCCCTGGGGTTAGTTAGGTGGCAACATCCCTCTTCTTCCTCGCACTGTCCCAACTCGTTACCTAGGTAGGCTGTTGGGGTCGGCTCCTCTCGTTCTCAGGCTGTAGGTAAGCTTTGGTTAATTTAACTAAAAGTTTTTTTATCATCCGATGTGATGAATTTATTTACACGACAAACGAACGAATTGTAGCGATGATTCAAAACCCGCGCAGAAATAATATTTCTAGAATTGAAAAATCAATTTACGAATATGGCAACATTTATCGTCTCACTCACGCAATATCTAATATAACCGTCGCATAAACCACTTGCCGGTACCCACACTCAGTCGAATACCCGATATAAAGGTACTAATACACATGTTTATTAGTGGCACGTGAGCATGCGCAGTATTGACCTTCTTTAGCCCTTGCTTATTAGTGGCATGTGTGTGCGCACATTGCTAGTAACTAGCACGCTCAAAAATCAACCGACATGTTAATATCATTCACCATTAGAAGGGGTATCTTTTGAGCATGTGTGAACAGGCTTGCTTATTATGAGCATGCTTATGTCATTCGCGGCTAGTATCGATTATCAATGCGATGTTCAGAGTCCGCCACAGATGAAACAAATATGGCGCGTTGGGGAGATGATAAAACATTACTTTTCGTGACTTATTATAGGAATCACGAATGTCTGTGGAATACTCGGTCACCGCTATGTAAAAATAATATAGCAAGAAATAATGTTTATGAAACTTGAATGATTCAAATCTTACCATAAAAATTATAAAAACTAAAATCAAAAATATTTTGATTTATTGGTTCACTTGAATTTTCTATTTCAGTTTGCAAAATTTCAATTTTGAACTAGAGTTCCTCTCTATTCTATGACAAGAGCATGCCACTAATAAGCATGCGTGTTTGATTGTTAGTTTTGAGCATGCTTATTTATGAGCACGCTTAAAATAAGCATGCTAGTAATGAGCAAGTGTGTACAGTTGTTAGGGCATGCTAGTTTTGAGCACGCTAATGAGCATGCCAGTAATAAGCACGTGTATACAGTTGTTAGGGCATGCTAGTTTTGAGCACGCTAATGAGCATGCCAGTAATAAGCACGTGTGTACAGTTGTTAGGGCATGCTAGTTTTGAGCATGCTTATGAGCATGCCAGTAATAAGCGTGTGTATCTGTATCTTAATACATTTTTGAGGGAACGGAGTTATGTTGCGGCAGTCGCGGGTGCGTGGGCCGCCTCGGCCACTCTTCATAACAAAGTCCATTCTCGTCCGTCCTCAATTCCTCCATCGACGTTAGAATTGCAAATGTGTCCGGCGGTCTCCTCGGCCACTACTCCGATTGTGGCGCTTGGCACTCCGTCCCCTGGCCGGGCCACTTTCGATCTCGCGTTTTTCGAGGTTTGCCGCAAAATTATCATGCGGCCGTCTCTCGCTTTCTTCCGGCAAAAGTGAAAGACGATCGCGTCTCGGATGCCGCTTCCGGTGAGGTATTCGCGACTCATTTCCGGATTCATTATTAATGTTGCATTATGGTCATGTTTGGACACTTAATTAACCTGTATCTGGATGATACGGCGGCGCGCTTTTTCTTTCGGTCGCGGACGGCCGCCGCCAAAAGTGTAACGCCGGCCGCACACTGGATGCGTTTTCGTACGAAATTGAATAGATAGTACGTGTACGTACGAATACTCAAGTACATTCCTGACCTTCCAAGTAGAATTGAATGCCGCACACTGTACACGATTTAGTAGTGCGTGTACGCACGTATAGATGCAACGTCCGACATGATACGGATTTGTTCGGAAATTTTTGCGATTTCGTTCGATGGATATTGAAAAAATTGTCAATTTCACACATGACCACAAATGTTTGTGGGACCAAGGTGATTCAACTGCGTGGCCATCAGCGCAGATCATGGCGGAGAATCTCTAAGGAACTAAAAAATACCTGTAAGTTAAATAATTTGGTTTAATTAAGGTGAGGTAGGTATACCTAAATATGCACTTCGAACAAAAAATCTTTTAAATATTTCTCCGATGTTATGAGCTCTCGTTGCACTTCGATTCTCCCCAGCATTTGTGAGTCTATTAGATAGTCATGAAATTTGTCATTATTTAAGTCTACCATGTGCGGCCGGCCTTAATTAACCTGTATCTGAATGATACTGCGGCGCGCTTTTTCTTTCGGTCGCGGACGGCCGCCGCCAAAAGTATAAGGCCGGCCGCACTTTGGATACGAATTATTACGTACGTATTTGTACGACTACTTTCATACGTATTGGAGCGCGCACATTGATTGCGTCTTGCGTTGTGACGATCAGTTACTTTGCGCATTTCTCCAATGACGTTTGTGCCAAATGAATAATCTGTATCTTATGGAAAACTGTATAATTGTAGACTTAAATAATGACAAATTTCATGACTATCTATCTAATAGACTCACAAATGCAGGGGAGAATCGAAGTGCAACGAGAGCTCGTAACATCGGAGAAATATTTAAAAGTTTTTTTGTTCGCAGTACATAGTTATACTTCACCTTCATTAAACCAAATTATTTAACTTACAGGTATTTTTTAGTTCTTTAGAGATTCTCCGCCATGATGTGCGCTGATGGTCACGTAGTTGAATCACTTTGGTCCCACAAACATTTGTGGTCATGTGTGAAATTGACAAAATTTTCAATATCCATCGTACGAAATCGCAAAAATTTCCGAACAAATCCGGATCGTGTCGGACGTCGCATCTATAAGTGCTTTCACGCACTACTAAACGTATACAGTGTGCGATGTTCAATACTACATGGAAGGCCAGGAATGTACTTGCGTATTCGTACGTATACGTACTACTCAATTTCGTACGAAAACGCATCCAGTGTGCGACCGGCGTAACCCGGTGGATTTACGATCCGCTATTTCAACAGTCTCTTTTTGGCTTATATTATCTACGACTGGAACGGATACAAAAAAGTTTCTTCGCCATCTTAACGCTGGATATATCGTATCTTTCGACTCCTACCCTGAAGCAAAAAATTTCTACAACATCAAAATTCTGGAACACCGAAGAGCACGTGCTGATATAATATTCCTATTTAAACTACTGCAAGGATATCTCGACTGTCCCAGTCAACTGGAACTAATCTCCATTCACGTTCCTTGGAGACCAGAGGTCGGCAAAGTGCGGCTCCAGAGCCGCATGCGGCTCTTTGGCCCCGCTTTGGCTCTTTGGCCCCGCTTTGGCTCTTTGGCCCCGCTTTGGTTCTTTGGCCCCGCTTTGGCTCTTAGGCCCCGCTATGGCTCTGTCACAAATATCCACGGGCAGGCGCGCCGAGGGTGTCGGTCGGGAAGGGAAAGGAAACACAATTTTTCTGATTTTAGAAGAAGTCATTTCATTCAAAAACAAATTATACCTTTTTCCTCAAGATTTTGAAATGGAATCGTTGTTTCATTCATCTGGACAAATTATAATAAGAGCAGCAAAGAAAGACTTCGCATACAATATAACAACGCCTTACGTATGATGTTTGGCCTTCCCTGATATTGCAGCGCTTCCAGTATGTTCACTGAGGGGCGTGTTCCCAACTTTGCAGCCCTCATAAGATCCAGGCTGGCAGGAATGAGGAAAGGATATACAGCTCCGGAAATATCCTTATCCTGGAAGCCCGCCTTACTCCAGCATCCAGCATTGATGCACGCTGGAGAAAGATACTGGCCCCTCATAATCGACATGCCATGTCACCGCTATTATATGATATATTTATATGACTTTTCTTCATGTTAATACTAATACTTATACTTGTTTTCTTCTCTTTTATATGATTTTCTTTTTTCTCTTTTATTTTATATAATAATTTAATGCATGTACCTACTTTTATATGGAATATGTGGGATTGCACGAACCTCCCCACATTCTGGAATAAAGTTATATTTATTTATTTATTGCCAAGAAAATAATTCCTCTATTGACAAACACCATTTCAAAACAACCATTTTAAATATGAGGGAAGCATTTCTCAGCAGGTTTCACGAATTTAAAAACAGTAGAGCGACCTTAGCTTTCGTCAAAAATTCTCTTAATGCTACTCTAACAGATTTTCTCCTTTTGGCATTGACATTGGTAACATTGAAATTCAATCGCTGGGTTTAAAAATCAAGGAAGTAATGGAGCTCTAAACGTCTTTGTGTTGTTTTGGAAATATTGGAGAAAAACAAATGTGAGCTTAGTTCACAACAAAAGTGGTCTGCTTTGAAAGACCTGGAGAAGGAAGACATGATCATGTTCAACGCCTGGAATAGTATTGCTGATTCTTATGATCAGCTAAAAAAACTCGAATTTTCTGTTCTTTCCTTTTTCGGTTCTACGTATCTATGCGAACAATATTTTTCAAGCATGAACTTTATCAAGAGTAAACTGAAAAGTCGTCTTATTGATGAGAATCTGGAATCGTGTCTAAAATTAAAGATAATAGCATACAAATCTCTGACTTACTCAATCAACAGCATTTTTAAGGCGTACCTTAGACTTTAAATCATCTATGTTTTGACTGTGAATTCGGGTCTAAAATAATTTACTGACCGATCTCCGAGCTAAGCTACACAGTGAATAGGGAATTAAAATAGAATATACTATTTAAATGTGTATTAAGCTTTAATTTAATCAGTTCTACAATATGGTGTCACTGGGTGGGGAGGATCATATAAAACATTACTAAACGCACTTTATCTAGCTCAAAAAAGCATAATTTAAATTATTTAAAAAGACCTAGAACTTACCCTTCAAACCGATTATTCGTAGACTTTTGTGTGCCTACTGTGATGAAAATTTTTGATAAAATATCATTAGTACAAATTTTTAAATTATAAAATGGATTCCTTAACTTCTAGGCCCACAAGAGCATTCCCGAATTTAAAATTACCCAGATACAAAACAAGCGCAGCCCAGAACCACTATTCATTTGTAGGAATAAAAAATTCAATTTAAAAAATTAAAGACTTTGCGTCATTTAAAAATGAACTTAAAAACTTTAACAAAAAGACTTTTCGTAATTCCCTTATAATATTTCGTCTATTTTGATTTTGATTCCTGATATTTTTTGTTTACTATTTCGTTTCTTAATACTTTTGTTATAAAAATTGTAATATTCATAAAATAATATGATGTGATATTATTTTCCTCCCTCCTCCCTTCCTCCCTCCTCCCTTCCTCACTCCTCCCATAACCACAAGCGTCATCTATTTTACGGAGAGTATACGATATTATTGTATGAATGATCATTGCATTCATGAAATGATGTACCATTATATGTATTTATAATAAATAAAATAAATAAATAATATAAAAATATGAATCTTTGTAGGCGATATAAACTACGTATTTCCAGTATTGGACTAATTGCTCTCCGAGTGTGGTTGTGTGTACACGATGGTGTAACACAGGCGACAGGGCAGATCCGAGTGGGAGATAAGCCAGCTCTGGATTCCGGGAAGAGGCCGTAACTCCCCGCAGACCAGACGAGATGAAAGGATTATGGATGGACCGGGGAGCCTGCGAGTCGGACAAGTCGTAAAGCGTCCGAACCTGTCGGAGATGAGGAGATACGAGCATTAAATTGTGGCAGCAAAAACTTGACCGAAAAACTCTTAACGCAATCGACCTCCTGCATCGGAAAATGGTCTTTGTAAGTAATTTGCATATACGACTTGCATGAGCGTTGCATGCATGTCGAGTGTAAACATATAATACACTTGCACATTTCAAAAAAACTGTATTAACTACCATAATAATAATAATAATAATTGGATAACTTATATAGCGCCGTTTTCGCGAATACTCACCTCAAGGGCGCTTTACACAGAAAAATTATTATCTTACAAAACAACTTACTGCTAGAAAAGAAAAAACTTATTTACTATTACTTATTCACTAGGTGGCATACAAAAAATGGAATTAAAATTGAGTACTATAATAGTTGGGAGTGCCTGAAAGAATTAGGTGTTTTCGCGGAGTGCACAATAGGAGTGGAAAACATTAGCTAGCGTTGTTGTGGTCAGATTCTATAGGTTTTTATAGGATTGTCTAAATAAATGCGTCTTAAGTTGTTTTTTGAACTGTGGTAAGCTGTTTGTTTCAGTTTATTAGGTAGTTTGTTGCATAACTTTGGTCCAGCCATAGCTACTCATCAACATTATTATACAAGATACCTATTATTTTTAGCATCGAAATGTTATATTGAATCATTCCCAAAATGTATTTTATAGATGTCTCATAGAGACGAAATTATATTTTTTATGGTATAGAAGTCCTTGGGTGTTCGTAGGACTTACGATCTATCGTACGGCTGGCTTAAGTGATCACTTAACACATACCACATCTATCAAATTGTTGGAAGTTGTATACATATTTAAATTTTACAGCCTGTTTCATATGTATGTTCTAATTATCCTTAGCGCGACCGGCATCCAAAGATTTTTCGTTCCCCTTAGTTAACCGCAGATGTCACTAATAGTCATTAGTCAATGAGATATCTATTTTTGATTGGAATTTTAAAATTGAATAAAAATGTTTGTAATTCAAATTGCCTAAATATAAAATAGTCGCAGTTGTCTGTAGTTCTAGGTGACTTTTGGCAAAGATGTCGAGTATGATTGTCAAATTTAACGTTGTGTAGGGGAGCCCGAGGCATAATTAACACTTTTCAAAAATATGTCTAACATATTTTAATCAAAAGTTACCCGAAATATTTTTGGTCGCGTACACTGCTTATATATTTAGGCAAATTAAACACGAAATATTTCTTTCAGTTTGTAAAAAATAAATTAAATATAGTGAACGTATTTGTACCCCGCTCTTGGGCAAGAATTTACAGTAACTAACTAACTAACTAACTAACCATCACGCCGTTTCCCTGCAGGGGTAGGCAGAGAGGATTGAACGCCACACTCTTCTATCCTGGCACATCACTTTTGCTTCGGCCACATTCATACATCTTCTCATACACGTTCTACGGTTGTTGCGGCTTTTAACAGGGCCATCCTCAAATACTTGTAGTACCTGATCGTGCCAGGTCTTTCGCGGACGCCCTCTATTCCTGTTGCCTTCAACATTCGCCTCATATATTTTCTTAACCATCCTTTCCTCGTTCATACGTTCCACATGACCAAACCATCTCAGCACTCCTTTCTTTATTCTATCTTACCGTACATTAACAGTACCGTGGTAAATATGAACAATGATCACCTACGCGTTTTAGTTTTATATAACTTTGCGTGCGATGAAAAAATGTTTATTTTATCACATTATTTATTTTATGAAGAAAGAAAATAATCAGCACAAAATTATACATAAAAAATAACTATTTTTTTTAAATAATGGAACAAATATAAATATTTTGTAACATAATCATTTATTATTGAATAGCATCAACAATTTCTGGGCTTTTCATATCAAATTTTCAATTAGATATCCTGTTACTGTTTTTTATATTATTTTGAAGAGGGTGACAAGACAAAAATACAGTTGACTTCTTCCAATACTAATTTAGCGGCTTCGGTATACTAATTTAATGATCTGGGGCCCCGTTCAATCTTTTTTTTAAGTAGGTACTCATGCTAAAATAACTTAAAGAGATGCATTATAAATACATATCTAAATCAGCGGTTCCCAACCTGTGGTACGCATACCACCGGTGGTACGCGAAAAATAGTCAGTAAAAGTAATCAATATCGTATTTTTGGAGTGTAGTGTAAAATTTCGGTAGTAAAAATATTCTTAAATATAATTTCATTAATATTATTATATTTAAAACAAAAATGCGCGCTGCGGCGCTGCCGTAAATTTGTAAATATGGAAGTGTAAATATTCTCGTTTTTTTCGGAAGAATTTTTACATTTACCGTGTTTAATTAATTTTATATACAAATATATTCTATTAATATCGGTAATTTTTGGATAAAAATTGCCTGTGGCAATTTTTTTTATATAAATAATTTAATTTAATTCTATGTATTTCTTTAATAAAAATTAGTTATTAAAAAAATACTTGTATAGATGTCCTGGTTTTGAATTTCGACAAGAAATGAGCTTCGGCACCTTTTATTAAAAAAAAAAGTGATATAGTTCAAATGTCTCATTTTTACCAGAAAAATTAAACGTTTGGTATTTTTTTTAAACTTAAATAAATTGAGTTCTAGGAAATATAGTCACCCTATAAAATTTATAATGCAAGTAGAATAACAAATTTCTCGAAATCATTTTTAAGAAGTGGTACAATTAAGAGTGACGTACTACCAAGTGGTACGCGAGCCAAAAAAGGTAGGGAAACGCTGATCTAAATGACAATACACCTGGGGCAAGTACTAACATAACATGTTAATACTTGCTCCCTTTCAATGAATATATTTTCATTAAATTTTTATAATTTAAAATACATGCAATTAAACTGAAATCTGTAAAAATGTTTAAAAAACTAAACAGAGATTAGAATATTGCCATTTTGAATCATAAGTCACATAAATATTAAAAAAATAGTGCAATACAAAAATGTTTAAAATATGACAAAAATATAACACACACGACTTTCTATTTCCGGTCACTTGCTATTAGCGTGTTAATATTTGCCCCTGTTAATTTAAGACCCGGGTTTAGTGTTTGTCTCTTTCTTCTGATTAGAAATTTATTTCTGTGTTTATCTGCTGATTAAAATCTCAACAAGTCTGAGATTTGTCTCAAACAAATCTCGCGAAAATTATGTCGTTTCGTTATGATCCATGGACCCGGGCCATAATAGTGTTTCATCTCTGCAGCTATAACAGCGCTGTGCCATTAGTAATTTTAATTCTAATAAAACACTTCGCATAAAACCACTATTAATTGAATAATCAACAATTTTCGGCTTCTTCTTCAAATGTAGCAAATTTATTTTGTGGTAACATAATTATAATTAATATAAATTAACTTTGTTTAAACCACTTATTTATTGAAAAAAATCAACAAATTATTATTATTTATTAGTTTTCCTGATGAAGAAGCCATTGGCTTTGAAACATGTTGATTTTTTTCAATAAATAAGTGGTTTAAACAAAGTTAATTTATACTAATTATTAACAATTTTCGGGGCCAAAGGTCCCTTCGTAAGGATACATCGTTACTAAACATTAAATTTGGTCCCGAAATATGTTAATCATTCAATAAATTGTCGTTTTATATAAAAAAATATGTTTATCAATATAAATATTAATAAGTTACCACCAAGCTATGTTGCTATTATTGAAAAAATACAATTCTGTTTTTATGTTTTTTTACTCCCATTCTTTTAACTCGTAGCGTCTGCTTGCTTGTCTGACGAAAAAACTTTGGATCAATTTTTAACCCGTTTCCCGTGATCTAATCGAGCTGAAACTTTGCAGGCATACTCGTGGCGACGATAAAAATGATCTAACATACACACATTTTCGTTACAAAAATTTAATAATTATTAATTTTGGATTTTTAGAAATTTTTTATAATCAATTTTGTAGCGTCGCCCGACTCGAGTTCAACGTGTAGGGTAAGAGCTAAACCTGTATCAACTAGGAAATGAGAAAGGGAGTATAATAAAAACTTGGGTTTTATGGGTTAGTTTTTTATATAATCTAATTTACTTTGAAAGCTTACATGCTTGTTAAATAAATAATTTAATTTAATCGATCGAAGTGATAAGTCACGGTAACATTTATTGTTTCGAATTACTAGTATTTAAATTCCCACTGGTAAAATATTTCAAAGGCACTCCAATTCTCAAACGAGAACAAAAATTTGAAAACTCTCCCAGGATCTTCGGGACTCTGGCGAACAAAAGGGGAAAGGAAAAAGTATCGGTCGTTTTATGGTTTCCTCGAAAACAAGTCCTGGGAAGTTTTCGGATTCCTCAGATAGCCTTATTACACTACCTACCTGCCTCGTGAGCGCTCCACCAAGGTCGTGC
>JADDOH010013801.1:0-62877 GCA_016648135.1 Agrypnia vestita
TATGCCACATTCGTGTCACAAGCTGCTGTGCCATTTCGCGATCTCAACGACCTTTAATATAATAAGCTAAAGGGCGTGCCGAGAGTGATTTGCTCGCTTCAATGCTGGCGATGCCAACTTCGACGACAAGTTGAGAAAGGGTTTATATTGATGACCTGGCATCTCTGGCGACTTTGAAAGAGGGCGAATGTTGCACCGAACACTCTTCCACTCGATTCACCGATTGATGATGATGATGAACACACGATATATACATCTTGCAAATGCAGCTTCCCAAATGATCCTAAAAACAGTGGTCACAGCTCCACCAACAGGGGTAGTAAAGCATTGCCCAAAAGGGACAAAGCATCTGCATAATGCGGTAGTTTTTTTTTTTATTTAGAATCCAAAATTACATTTTTCAAATTAAAAATTTTAATAAAAATTTTTTTTTGAATTTCCACTCAACTAGCCCTTGGGCACATTCCTGAGTATGAGTGTAGTTTTGCAGCTGTGTATCAGTTATTTAAAAGAATGTGTGAAGCATAATATAATACATAAATTCTACAGTATAATATAATAAAATGCCTAAATATTACAGTGACTAAGCTAATTGGATGTATCCACGGAACAAAAATAGTATCGGAATTGTTGGCATGTTTTGTCATTAGAGAGAGTCTTCAAAATCAAATCAAATATTAAGGAATGTTTCATTGGATCACGTGGGTGGGTACCTTTACAAATACGTATTTTTTTCTGTTTAAAGATTCACTATTTTAATATATATCTTAATGTGGGTTTACGGTTGTATACGGTTGTATTTTAAAATGATTATTATTAACCTTTGTGGGTGGATTCATTACCAAATAAATCGTGATGGACTGAATATTGTAATTTCAACAGGAAAATTGCACCACACCTAGTACAGATGTTTGGTATATATTTTATTTTATGTACAGTAGTGGACTTAAGTGTGGACACTTTTCAAAATTTCTCATAACTTGTCGTTTGACTAAAAAAAAACATTTCTGTTATACCTACAACCCTTGAAATTTTTGTTCCATACCTATTCCTTGTGCTATATTATATTAATAAACATGCTACACAATGATTAAAAATACTTAACACTATTTTTAAAATAAATTAAAGCAAATTTTTGGCGGACTCCGTACCTCTAAGGATTGAGCAATTTATTAAAATAAAAGGATTTTCAATAAAATATTAACTAGAAATATTAATTTCACTTCGTAATTAATAAAATAAAGCGTGTTTTATAAGAATTAATATTTTTTCTAAAAATATGTTTATTAATTAATTAATTAGCTAACATTAATACAGTTAAACACTACGATGTTTTTGAAATTGATGAATGATGAACAAGCAAATTATACAGTGTCCACACTTAAGTACTGTTTAGGTACAGATGTTGAATAACAAAAATACATTTAATATATTTTCCTAAAATTAAGTACATAAAAATACACAGACAGAACATAGAAATAAATTTGAAAAATCCTGAATTTATAACTTTATTACAAAATACACTTCTATGGTAAAGTAATTATGAATTAATAATGATCTGTTCGCAAACTGAGACATCTATTAATTATCCAAAAAATTATTTTGCTCTTGTCTTTGTTTATTTTACGAGAATGACACTTAGGGACAACACTGATAATGAGCTGTTTGCCAAGTTCATCGTCTTTGTAAATAGAATGTTCTCGGCTGTAAGAATTTATGCAATGTTCAATCAAAACTCTTTGATTAAAACAGTTTTAATTCACGAACAAGTGATTACGTGGTGTAATTATTCAAACCGCGGGTAATTAGTCTTGATTAATGATTAGATTATTATTTCTTGATGGATCAAGTATTACAATCTACCGAGTCAATGAGCACATCAAAATCGTCTTGCAATGTGTTATTTTTTTCTATTTCGAGTTATTTAACCTTGTCTGTTTTCACTTGGCTTAGTACTGATTTGTTCTAAATAATATATATTTTTAATTATTATTTTATAAAATACCACCACGGGATCGTGATTGTGAGAAGAAAATAATACAATGAAAATTAATTATCGATTTATTAAAAAAAAAAACATCAAGCCACTGAATACGGATTTAGTTCGAGCACTGTTCTTAGATTCACACTAAATTTCTTAATTCGACTGGTCAAAATCTCTTACGCATAACTAGAAACGCTATTTCACTGGTATGTATCGTTCTGACTACTATGAAAAACCTCTCACACGTCGGTAGATTTAAAAAAAAAAAAAAGAAAAAAGATACTTCCTTGATTTACTGTTGCTGGAAAATACACGCGCTAGCAACACATGAGACGCCGCCGCACGGTTTCACTCTTGATTTCTATGGATCGCTGAAACGTCAATCACGGGATAATCCAGTCATTTTGACATTCATCTAGAATGTTCAGGAGACTACAATGTGAAATTAACACCGTTTCGGACTCTCATGACAATACTTATAAATTCTAGACAAAGTATTTCTTTGTATATACACCCTTGTCTGCATGTTCATATTTTCACATTATCTCAATATGCTATATTTTAAATGAACCATTTAGAAATTTACTGCCGTGAAATCCCGTTCAATTTAATATTTACAAGTGAGCCATCCCACAATAATAATTATTTCGCTGTCGGTTTACCTGTCCGCCAGTCTGTATTTTTAAAAATATTTTACTAGCTGAAACCCGTTAAAAATGACGGTACTTTGACATGTCTGTTCCTAAGGAATAAGTATGTATATATTTTATTTAAAAAAAAATTCCAAAAAAAGTTGTTCAAAAAAAGTTTTTCGGGAATAAAAATTTGGGGAAAAAAAATTCGAAAAAAATATTTACTATAAAAAAGTTACGGACGTTACACGAAGTTACGCGAACGAATGTACAGACGGACAACGAAATTATTATAATTGGGATTTTTAATAAATAAAAATATAATTGAAATAAATAAAATTGAAATAATTTAATAAATAAAATTAAATAAATAAACAAATAAAATTTAAATAAATACAATTTAAATAAATAAAATTTAAATACATAAAATTTAAATAAATAAAATTTAAATAAATAAATACCCGTCATTTTTGACGGGTTACGGCTGCAACCCCTCAAAAATGATGTTCTTTTACTTTGGTCGTTTTGTTGGCATGATTTCATTTTGCATACGCTTGCATAAAGACACTGGTAATTTAGTAGTTTTCATTTATGACGTGTCCATTATCAGCAGTCGGCCTTTGGCCGTGAAAAGTGCAGCATATTTGTCAAGTCGCTTCATGTCACTATAATACTTAGTATACTTTGTGTTTGACCTCAATGTCCGGCTCAACCTGTCCGGCTCGAGGACCAAAATGTTTCTACCAAACCCGGGCCAGACGAAATATGTTCAATCCTCAGACTAACATTTCTCTTCCCGAGATCGGCATTGAAAATTACTAAATTTACCGATTCTAAAATTCGCGCGAGTGAATTAAAACAATTTTATAATACAGATCAGGTATAAAAAAGGACAATTACGCGAAAACTGGCTTTATCAAAGAATACACGAGTATCAAAGACATGGCCACGACGAAGTATAGCGTTAAAAGAGAAGAGAGCCCAAATCATCGATAATTTTCCTTTTATACCTGTCATCATTTATTTTAAAACAAACATCAGAACTCCCTAGTTACATATTTTTCACGTTCTATGTTTTCAAATTTTCTTGATAATAAATAATATATCGAGTACTTGCTCGTTAAAAATAAATAAAACACATTCTTTATTAATTCAAACAAATATTCATATAAAATCAATTCAAATTTATAAGACATTTTTTTTAAATATAATACACTGCCAAATTCTTAAATGTATATTTTGGTGACGAAACACTCCACCCTAGTGTATAAAGTATACACTAAAAAATTACTCCAAAATATATTAATAATTATCGCTATTTATTAACCGGTGATTTGACCTTTCAAAAATAAAAGTTTTTCGAAAACTTTATTCGAACTTTTATCGTACGTAATTAAATTAATTAACATTTTAACTTCTATTTTTCAAAAATCGAAATTCATATCTTCAAAGAATCGTAAAAAAAAAAAATTTTATACTTTATTAACATTATTTATCTATACAAATTATAAAACGAGATCGAATTTATTTCTATTTATCATTTTCAAAATCCAACTTTGTTATTTTACTGACCGATCTCCTATCTTCCTATAATATAATCTCAATAATTCAGCACATAATAATTCGTTTTTTAATTTGTAAAATAAATTAAAAAAACATAATATATAAATTCAAATGCAAAAGGCTGTTCCGTCTGGATCTCCATCAAAAATTAAACGTGTTTTTCCTAACTTTTTTGTATTGTAATTTTGTAATTCTAAATTCATCAAATTGTAGTAATATTGACGATTCATTACTTCCTTTTCCGATATATTAAATAATTCGCGTTGTAAAACTAGGCCTTTTTTAGTATTACAAAATTTATCTTGCGAAGACTATATTTCTTTTTCATGTATTGCTATAATAATTTCTTGTTCTACGATTTCTTCGCTCGATTTATTAATTGTGTTACACAATTCTACAGATTTCTCTTTTAATTTGTGCATTGTAATATTTTTGCTATTATTAATTTCCACTAATTCAATTAAATTGACACAAGATTTATTTTCTGCTTCATTATTAATCTGTAAATCAATCATAAATTCCCCGTGATTATTACAGGATTTTTCAACAGATCCAAAATTCTGATTCTTTGATCTTACAATTGTATCACCATTTTCTCTAGACTGAGATTCTTCAATTATTTTGTCGATGCACTGATTTAATGTGGTTAAACTATCACTTTCTTTATCTAAATCAGACTGACAAAAAGATTCGTTTTTTATAACAGAAATATCCTCTAACTGCGGTATATCAATGACTTTGTAGAGACTGTGGGAATCATTTTTTTCATTTTCACTAACTGACAAAGAATTGTTAAAATTATCAGATCTTTCAAAAAGACTATTTATAGTATTTTTAACTGCAGAAATCCCTTTCGTTTGTTCAATTACATTTTGAGAAATATCAATATCATTCGAAAATTCGTAATTATTTTTATTTAACTCATTTGATATTAACGTCGGCGTTGGCTGAACAGGTTTGTAACTTAAACCCTTTTGCGACAACTCATTCACATTATTTCCAAGTTCACAATTAATGTCTTTTTCAAAAGAGACATTCGGAAAAATCTTAGCAATTTCTACTTCTCGTTCAGAAGTTTCCAATATTTTATCCTCTGAAAAATTATTGATATCCGGTTCACATGTTTTCAACGCGTTCTTTTGTTTATTAGGTATTGCAATAGCAACGTCTGCATATTGCGTAATATCGAAATTAATTACATTTTCCTTTTTCACAAGACTCGCTTGCGATCCTTTCTCTGAACAAATCAGATTTCCTTCCCATATATTTGTTATTGTTTCATGAAATGAATTCTCCGATTCGTTTTCACACAATAATTTGTTAAATTTATTTTCTGGATATCTTTTATTCAACTCACACTGTGATGAAACGTGTTTTCTATCTAGACATTTAAAACATAGTTTTTCTTTTTTTACTATTTCCCATCGTTTTTTCACCGAAAGACTTTTAAATATGTCGCATTTCCATATATCGTGAGCTTTGTTGCACATAAAACATCTTTTTTCTTCCCTAGTTACGAGATTGTTTACCCATTTTTGTTTTTCATGGAATCTCATATTTTTTCCATTTGAATTACGTTTCCAGATTTCTTTATTATTTTTATATTCCTCAATAGTATAATTATTATTTAGACCTGAATTTCTAGCATTTATTACTATTTCTTCTAGCCAACTAGAGAAATAACATATGCCTGGTTTGTCACTAAAACGTCGAATTTTATCGGTCGCCCAAATATTCTGGAGATTCAAAGTTAATTTGTTCACCACATTTCGTAATAAATCCGGATTATATAAATGTCCCGTTACTTTTAATGTTCTCAATAATGCGACAAGATTTTTTATTTTACATGAAAATCTAACAATTTCATCTAAATTGAATTTTTCTCTTAATTTTGGAAAGCATTTTATATCATAAATAGTTTTTTTCTATGATTTGGTTGGTATCTCCAAACAAGCTTTCTAAACAATTCATAATATCACCGATGTTATCTGGAGATAATAATAAAATGGAAACTGCCTCTTTAGCTTCACCTCTCAATGCTCTATGCAATCTATATAAATTATTTGCGTTGGATATTTTAAAATGCTTTGACGACTCTTCAAAGATACATTTAAAGCTTAACCATTCAATTGGATTACCAGAAAAATATGGTAAATCTATAGAATTTGGCAATGCATTATAATAAGAAAATGCCTTACCCATTCTTTTTATACGATGATTTTCGGTCTCTGCACCCTCGCGAAGCTCTGCCATCCGACGATTCTCGAAATCAGACCTTGATGGGCCTGATTTCTGGTATCTTCTTTCTGTGCCCATGCGACGATTCTCAGAATTAGACCTAGCTGGGTCTAATTCCTGGATAACTCGCTGCTGGCTATTCTCAGAACCAGACCTGCGTAGATCTGGTTCCTGGTTTCCTTGGTTGTATATTGGATTCGTGTTGATACCCTCTGGAACCTCGCACTGGTTTTCTTCAATATTCTGACTGTCTAACCACCCATTTACACTGTTAATTATTGACTTTTCTGTGACTCTAGAATTCTGCTCTAATAAATCTTCTTCTGCTTCTATTTCCAAAACATCTGCCGCTAATATTGCTCTTTCTCTAGCTATCCTCGCATTTTCCTCTGCTTCTTGTAATATCGCCTGCTCTCTTGCTATCCTCGCATTTTCCTCTGCTTCTTGTAATATCGCCTGCTCTCTTGCTATCCTCGCATTTTCCTCTGCTTCTTGTAATATCGCCTGCTCTCTTGCTATTCTCGCTCTTTGTCTGGTTAGCCTCAATGAAGCCTCCCGTCTTGACGAGCTTACCGATAAGCTTTTCCCCGACAAAATTGAATTTACCTCCATCTCGACACGATTCGGCTTCTCGAAGGACCAAAATGTTTGACCTCAATGTCCGGCTCAACCTATCCGGCTCGAAGGACCAAAATGTTTGACCTCAATGTCCGGCTCAACCTATCCGGCTCGAAGGACCAAAATGTTTGACCTCAATGTCCGGCTCAACCTGTCCGGCTCGAGGACCAAAATGTTTCTACCAAACCCGGGCCAGACGAAATATGTTCAATCCTCAGACTAACATTTCTCTTCCCGAGATCGGCATTGAAAATTACTAAATTCACCGATTCTAAAATTCGCGCGAGTGAATTAAAACAATTTTATAATACAGATCAGGTTTAAAAAAGGACAATTACGCGAAAACTGGCTTTATCAAAGATTACACGAGTATCAAAAGACATGGCCACGAAGAAGTATAGCGTTAAAAGAGAAGAGAGCCCAAATCATCGATAATTTTCCTTTTATACCTGTCATCATTTATTTTAAAACAAACATCAGAACTCCCTAGTTACATATTTTTCACGTTCTATGTTTTCAAATTTTCTTGATAATAAATAATATATCGAGTACTTGCTCGTTAAAAATAAATAAAACACATTCTTTATTAATTCAAACAAATATTCATATAAAATCAATTCAAATTTATAAGACATTTTTTTTAAATATAATACACTGCCAAATTCTTAAATGTATATTTTGGTGACGAAACACTTTGTTTATATGTACTTTTTACTAGACTTTATATTATCATTAGTCAACCAACTTACACGCATATCTTAATTTAATTTTATATTATCTCAATTCAGTTAATAGAGGCCATATATTTTCTATAGCTGCTACAATAGCCTAGCAGGTCGTAGTAATAGTCAATTTGAAATAAAAACCATTTTTAATCTGTTTATTAAATTTCATTCCATGTTATGTTAGCAAAAATATTGATTGTATTATTTGTATAAATCTGCTTATATTATTTGATTAATTACACCTACATTTTCAAATAATTTATAAAAACAAAAAACGAAAGACATTATTCATTTTGATATTTTGACATATATATAACACCCTGACGATGGAAAGGAATTTCCGAAACATGTAGGTGTAATTAATCAAATAATTTATGTATATTTATACAAATAATACAATCAATATTTTTAAAAAAGTCAATCTACAATATTGCTGAATCAATCGAAAAAATATAATGTTAGTTGTTATAACGTAAGTACCTGGTGTCCGTTTTTTTTTCAATTTAAAAATGCGAGCCAAGAAAAAACTAATTTTCAAAAATACTGAAAAAAATGCAAACTTAGCTGTTGACATTTCACCCAATGGTAAATAAAAAAATAACCCGTTCAAATGAAAAAATTATTAATATTTTATATGATTCTAATTCCGGCAATGGGCTGGTACGAAGGCCCGTTGAATCCTTCCGTTTTTGAACCGAATATCAGAACCGCCGCATCTCGTCTCGTGATCCCTGTGCAAGATTGCTGGTATATTTTCACAGATCATTAACTTATTAAGATGAATAACCGAATGAGAGTGTATTAGTTAAATAGCAGGGCCGGCTCAGTGGCTCAAATAATAAAATCAATTCATACTTCTCAAAAACCTTTGTATCTGTACGGTAATTTGAGTGTATTGTTTTAATTCTACTCAATTGATCATATCGAGGGTAGAAAGCCAAAAGTGATAACTTCGAACTTTAACAAGCGAACATTGTGAAATCGAGCCTCATTTCAGACCAACAACTAAGTCCTATTTTTCCTAGCACAAGCTTATATTTGTTTGATTACTGTAATTCCACAGATAAATTAACATATAAATTTATTGTCTACAATTTGTTACCACATCTAATGCCAATACGTTCGCCTTGTTTAAAAAATACTATGAGCTTCTTAATTTTGAAACAGTTATAAAGTCTAATCTTAATAAGGTATTTTGTAAAAAATTCATAAATTGTAAAAGTCTCGTTTAGTAGGGGATTAAATTACGTTAGGATAAATACTTTACCTGCAGTATAAGTGTGCCTCAGACTAACGCGAGGGGGGAAGTTTTCCGATGTGACCCACTCCCCTCTCTTACAGAACGGGTTTTTTTCATCTCAGTACATTTTTATACATATTCCGTGTATACATTTCCATTGAAAAGTGGGTACGTCTACTTATGTACGCGCGTGAAAACTTATACATCTTCGGCATACATGAAATAAACCACCTTGCGTGTTGTATATCTTGCGTCGGAACATAGCATGACAGAATGCACATGCTCATACCCCTGGTGCGTTCGCAGTCTTGAGTGTCTAACAAGTGAACTCTTTTTTTTTTAAATAAGAGTACCTAGTACATTGTGGGGAAAATTTTACTTAAAAAAACAGATTAAATTGTATTACTACTTACTTTCCTCATAAAATATCATTTTTATGACACGTAACAGATTTTATTTAGACTATACGAATTATTTTAATAATACGTGTTGAACATATTGCCAATATCTATTAAAACATTTTTATACTAAATGTTGCGAACAATAATATTAACTTATACCACTTCCAAAATGTTCGGTGACATACTGGGAAATCATTTCAAAATTTTCGCATTAAAGTCGTAATTCTGACATGTTTAGTTGTGGCAACGAAAAAACCTGATGTCACTATAGACTTACTTTAAATGGCACAATATAACTTCAAAAGTAAGTAAGAAGTTACTTCATTTTGTTTTGTTCTATCTGTCTCTGAGAGGACTGTTGGCCCAGGACAGAGACACGGCGCCAAGATGAACGTAAAACTATAAAGTAGTAGTACTAATAACACCGTTTAAAGAATTTGAAATAAGAAACCATTTAAAAACCTCGCTACAAAAACATTTTCATTGCCAACCATTTTCGGCTTTATTTCAGTTTTCTGATCATAACTTTGCTGAACAAATTCATGGTGTGAAAACTTCCGTCACATGAACGCGAACATTTCGTTGCATTCTAAAATATCACATTAAAACGCGTCTTAAGGCGATCGTCTAGCAGAATGAGCAAATTTCATAATTTTTTCTCATATCTTCTCTTGCGTTTTTTATCACATTTTTGTATGGAAATATCTCATTTTAAAATTTATTCATCCGGTTACATATATTTTAAATACGAATATTTTGTTAAAATTTCAGAAACTAAATTATATAATTGATTAATAAATTACAAAACCTTCGATGTTTTAAAAATGAAGAAAATTGCTCCACTTTGTGGGCCTTTTATGACTGAACGGCCTGTTGAGATGTCTTTTTTATTCAATAATATTACAAAGTAAACGTTTATCTTAAATTTGTTACAATTATTGCAAAATCTGTTAGTACGTCAACATGCAATTTATGTTACGTAATCTGATGAATAAATTTTAAAATGAGATATTTCCATACAAAAATGTGATAAAAAGCGCAAGAGAAGATATGAGAAAAAATGGTGAAATTTGCTCCTCTGCTAGACGATCGCCTTAAGAAGTATAACAACCTATTTGAATAAAGGAATTTTAACAAGTGAGTAACCACTTTTAACTACTTTTTTTCATGTTTTTAATATTTGGACCTTTCTACAGCCGACCCTGGCGCCCCACGAAGTAAGATACAGGAAGATTGTGATGATGCTGCTATTTTTATGAACAGAGTCACGCTGCGATGGAGGAGGACAGAACAGCACTAAAAGGGATGTATCTTAGTCCATTTAGAGGCAGATCTTACTCATTTTCTATCCAGTCTCGGAGCCACTGACGTGATTGCGGAAGGCTACCAGTGAGTCGTGTCAATTTTAGTTAATTACGCATGTCCAGATTATTATGATACGGAAAAAAAATTGGGTGCGTTTATTTATGTAAACGCGGTACAAGTTATGGGTACTTCTTTGACACACATTAAAAAACCACGCTGTGTTGTAAACCTGGCATTTGCGCGTTCTGTCCGAATGTGTTCCAACTCAAGTTATACAACACAAATAAGATTTCTATCAATGACGGATCGCAGACAAATACATTATGTCAAATACACATTATTTTTATTTAAAAAAAAATAGAGTTGCGAACAGGGAATTCAAACAGTATATAGTGCATACAGTAGTTTTCACCTTTTCACAACAATAAAAGAAAATTCTCTCTTGTCCCTCGAATATGCTTAGACTGTAATAATCCTTTGAATTCAATAAATATTTTTAATACCAGTTTTTTTTCAAAGATTGGAAAAAGGGTATCCCAATTATAATAATTTCGTTGTCTCTCTGTCAGTCCGTCCGTCCGTCTATCTGACCTTGTAACTTCGTGTAACGTCCGTAACTTCTTTATAGTATTTTTTTCAATTTTTATGTAAAAATTTTTACGAAAAAATTTTTTTGTTTTTTTTTTTACATTTAAAAAAATTTACATATTTTTTTTTATACGTAAAACTTTTTACGTAATTTTTTTTTCTTTTAACTTTTATATAAATAAATAAATACTTAATCCGACATGTAAAAGTACCGTCATTTTTGACGAGTATAAGCTCTTGTTAAAAGCCGCGACAACCGTAGAACTTGTATGAGAAGATGTATGAATGAGTGGCCGAAGCAAAAGTGGTGTGCCAGAATAGAAGAGTGTAGCGTTCAATCCTCTCTGCCAACCCCTGCGGGGAAACGGCATGATGTTTAGTTAGTTAGTTACAGCTCTTACAGCTGGTTGAAAATAAATAAAAACTGAGAAAAATATAATTTTACGTATTTTTATCAAACCTGATTCCTGGATATGGATATATTTTTATACCGCTGGGCGGCTACAATGCTTGATTGAGACACCGTTTTATAACCTTGAGAATTTTCATTAATTTTAAGTTCATTTTTAGAATTTTTAATGAAAATTTCATCGGACATAACCTGAGACTCTGATATTGAAAGATGATACATCCTTAGTATCCCTCCCTTAAACATAATTAGACGCAAGATACAAGCTGTGTAATTAATAATCATTTAACTCAATAAAAAGCCTTTTGTGTCTCGCTAATGACTCATAATATTTATGCTTTTGGTTTAACAAACCATCTGTTTAATCTAAACATCCCATAGCACCCATGTGCTCGCGAGTGGTTAAATTTAACCAGACAATTAACGCTGAATTTTAATATAAAGCCACTTTTGTAGCCATATTAATTGGATTTCTCATAATGAATTTGATGTATGGCAGTTTTATTTTGTTGCCGGCTATTGTGAAGCTGGGTTCATTAAATACGGCCGGCGTTTGAATCCTGAATACGGATTATAAATGTATAATTACGCCTGATTAATTTAACGGCTATAATTAATTTAGTGATATCATTATAATTATTTTGATCACAGAAAATTAAAAATATTTTAACAATATTTTTATATGCAGGTATGTTCTAAGAACACATTTGCTGAATTTTGTCTACAGAGGGATAAGTGATTAATTAAGATTAATTATAAGTCTCACAGAGATGAAAGTATGAATATGAGAAGCCTCTGTGGAAGTCTTTTCATACAATGGCCCAGGGCTAACAACGTGTTTTACCTGAATTAAGTGATCACTCTACACGATGCAACGTCCACCAATATCGCATTCACACATTATCAAATTTTGAAAGTTCTAGGCATGTGGTTAAAATTTGAGAATATAGAGGCATCATTATTCATTACCAGCTGCAAAAATGTATGCTTACTTGTTCACGAGAAAAGACTACAAGCACAGTCCACTCAAATAAACGAAAGATTCTCCGATATAGATCTTTCAAAATTTGTTAATGTGTGGATGTTCTTACGATGGAACTGGAGCGATCACTTAAGCCAGCTTGTACGGGTTGTGAGCCCTGAGCTATCGTGTAAAAAAGACTTCCATACTCATTTTCTCATATAAATAGCTTCGTCTCTGTGAGACTTCTATAATTTGTCTCAATGAATATTACGAGATACAAATTTTATTTCAGTTCACGTAGCATACATTCTAGTACAGTACAAGTACAGCTGACTTCAAAGTACCTACTGAAAGAATGCCCCTGGCATTTTGTTGGATATGTGAATAGATGTGAATAGATAAACTGCAGTGTAATTTGTTGTATTAATTACTTTCACTGTGGATCAAATTATGAAATCTTTCTCGTTTTTTTTATTAAATAGAGATGCGAACACGGAAAACGTGTATTCACATCAATATTCTTACTATTTTCAAAGTAATCTAAATGCTTGTGCTATGAAAATTGGACTAACTTGCTGGTCTGGATTGAGGTTTGAACCCGCGACCTTTGGATCACGAGGCGAGAGTCTAACCACAAGACCAACAAGCTATTCTAACTTTCTTCCAGGAACATTCAAAGCTTTCAATATTGTGATGAGAGTATATTGGTAACAGCGCATTATTGATAGCCACAGTAAAACGATACACATGAATCTTCTCGAATACACTATAAAATACTAGAAATGTGGAGAAACTAGTTGAACAGTCTCGAACATTCAGGCAAGCGCGCGCGAGTTAATTATTTCTGATAGTTCGATGATTCTATAGAAATCAGCGACGATACAGTGTAGCCAGCGAGTGCGAACAACGACAATAAATTGAGAGAGTATCTGACAGGCGTTTGGAAATAAGTGCGATCACTTACTTGAATTGACATGAATTAGTGCGAACCTGTGTGAAATACCTACTCTAGAACAATTAGTGTGAATTAAAAAACGATACTCCGTTTGAATTCCTGTAATAAACAAAAGTTTAAAATTTTCGTGACGATATCTAAAAATGCACTGAACTTCAGTCTGCACTTTTCTTCCCCCGAAATAAAATTCTTCGTCAAACCATAATAGCCACTTCAGCTCCCTTGGAAGAAGTAGTATCAAAACAAACAAATATAGAGTCAAAAGCCACAGAGAGCAATACAAACAAACCACTCGAGGTACACACGCATAATAATGAAGTGAACACAATTAGGTACAATTTGGATCCGTCTGTGAAATAAGAATGTTTTGCTCCTCGACAATGACTGACATTGTCTGTATGAAGGACCCACCTCTCCGTACCTCCGTACCGACCAGGTGAGCCTGGCCACACAAGCGCCGGAATTATGGCCTATTATGATGTTTGGGCATTGTTGGAGATCGACAAAAGACTCTTTGTAAGACTGTCTCTGCTTGGAAGACCTCCAGGTCGGTTCTTGGTTTTGCAAGAGAAATAATGTACTGCTTTAATGAATGGTTTTATATTACATTTAATATACTCATGTGGTAATTTATTTAATAACGATCATGTTTAATAACAGTAAAAAAAATTCATTTAATTAAGATGAATTTATTGATATCTCACAGAGATGAATGTATTGAAGTCTTTATTGGATATCCACAGGGCTTTAAACTTGTCTTTGAGCTGGCTAAAGTAATTACTTTACACAATGTAATGTTCTACGATTCCACCCAAGATCAACCACACATCTATATATTTTTTTAAAGTTGTATATATGTATATGTTGCATACTTCTATAATATTTAAAACAAATAAGATGAATCGAATTGGCTGATTACACCTAATGAAAAAAATGTTATTAGCTTAAAGAAGACGTGGTGAGTTTTATTTCTCACCGGAGATAAGCTCCGGGAGCGAGTGAAGATGTATAAATAAAATAACAGAATAAGCAAGAGATCCGCTACGTCTGATGGCGAAGACCCGATTCGATGACGGAGACTCGATCTAATGGTCATTTTCTTGTTTGATCTCGCAATATATTCCCTGTCTGAAGTAATTGCATAAGGTGCTGATGAAGAATTACTTGATTGCAATTTGTCTCACCTTGCCAATCTATATTGTCATAGCAAAAAACACTGCTTGACCCCATATATAGCAATTATTTTTTCCACTGGTCGTTATTGCAACACAGAAAGGGGTCAAGTACGCATGAAAATCAAAAATATTATATTGTATCGCGTCAGCTCGAACCATTTTACTATAGTAGTAATTAAGGTATTAGATTTATTAACAAAATAAATTAGATTTATTCTAGCGTTACGTTTATAAATTGGGGAGTAAAAATCGAACAACAAAAATAAACTTATAATAAATGATGTCGAAGTTATTTAAAATGTTGTGATTTGAAGGTTTAATGTTTTGATTTTATGATTAAAAATGTTATACCTTGCTAGGTGCAATGGTGTCAAATTTACACGCAATTTTGGTCGGCATTGTACTGTACACTTAGCTCTTTGAGACCAAATTTATTATTTTTACGAAGCGAAAATAATAGAAAGATCAAATGAGATTATAATATTTACTTTTGTGGAAAAATAGTTAAATAAATAAATTATAAATTATAAAGATAACCAACCGATCGAGTTAAAAAAAAATCAAATAATAATACGTTTAACAAGAATATCGTAAACATAACCAGCAAATACAATGAAAATACTGGCTAAAAGGTTCTAAAGTAATAGCTATTGTTCAATCGTATAAAAGGTGTCATAAATACAAGACCACCTTAGTTTCGGTGCCAGAGCAGCTGCCTCTTCAGTTGAATCTCTTGAACTCTGTAAGGACTTCTAATTTCTGTATAAGCTGTTTTAAATTGACCACGACGAACCATTCGATGAATGGCAAGGAAGAATAATTCGTACCAACCGCAAGAATGTAGACAAAAGGTTTTTTCGTAAGGGTGCTAAAAGTCAGAAACTGCAGTAAATTGTTCAAAAAAGGTTTTATTTTGATGACACGCGTAACTAAATAGTTGCCATTGTATTGTAAGTTTCTATTACCGATAGTCATTATGGGTTTCAAATCATTTCTTTATATGATACAGTAGTGAATCTTTGGTTTATAATAGGAACTTTATATTATCTTGTTTTGAATTATATCAGGGTTTATAATTCAGTGTGGATATATATTATTTAACGTAGAATCAGGTACAATACTTTACTGTTTAGTCTGTTTATGTATGAGTCTACACAGTACAATTATTTAAGACTATTAGTAATAAGAAAAAACAAAAAAGAAATTAAATTATTGACAGATTTAGTGTTGACATTATAGTGTCAACACTAAACTATGTCATCTCTTCTTGAGTGTAATTATAATATTATTTTTTACTACTCGAGTTTTGGTAGTATCAGAATCTCTCGTCCACAGGTAACGTTTCAAGTAAAGATAACACAGTTTGTTTCTCACCCAATTTAATGATCAAAAAAGCAATGTTTGCAGTTATACCATATTCTTCTTTCTAATAATTGTCCGCTTAAAAAACGTTAGCAATCATGGAATCAGGATTTTTTAAATAGAGATTCGTACATGGAATATATGTCAAATCAATAACTACATTTTTTAAATCTGCATCTGCATCTAATCGCAGGCAATTAATAAATAATAAGTATACAAACGGCATCGTCAGTTTATAAAGGTAATTAGTTTACAAATTTCCGAAGGAAAATTGTTGATGACTCAATTCTGTCATTAATCAGGTTAGGTTAGGTTAGGGTAGTGAATGTAGTACTAATTCGAAGAAAACGTCAATTATAATACAATTTTAATAAATCTACATATTTCATGTAGATTACCATGGTACCTTTTATATCCAAAATATTTTTAGTGTTCACACTACTAAGTAAAAAAGTTTTCCATTTAAAAATTTTAGCCATTATTTCACAGGAATAATGAAAACACTGTACGATCAGATATTAAAATATCTTCCTTAACAATTTGCTCATTCTCGATTTATTAAATTTGTACAACATAAAATTTTGTTCCTTCATCATGACACCACCAGGTTTGACATGGTCTCAAAAAAATTCCTCCATTATCCTCTAATTATCTTTGCCTCGGCTTGCCTATAAAGAGCAAATAAAAGATCAAATAACCCTTTCGATGTCACCTTATCGATGGTGGTCTGCCGACACAGGTTTATGGAATTACAGGAGTATTTTATGTACGCACGTGGTGAAAACCTTATATACTCTAAGGTGAAAACAACACCATTCGCATCATCCCATGTTCGGTGCATCAAAGTCATTGACTTTTAATTAATTTGACGGCGCCACAACGCAACGTTGAGCAAATATTATTTTCGCGAATCGGACAAAAGATCTTTCTCAGGATTAGCACTCATAATTTGATTCCTTCAACAGTCATTCAACTTCCTTCCTCATGCATAACATGGACATCATCCGGATGGAATAAATCCCTTGTGTTTCTGTTATCATCATTGTTTCTGTTATTTGAGACACCATTTCAACTCCAAATTAGTCAGTCTTTCAACCCACAGATGGCAATTTGTTAGGTCATCTATTACCACGCAAGTTCTTTTGTCAATTCATCTTTGACAGTACCGAGTATATTTCATCCATGTTACAATGCAAAGCGGTGGCGCTTTCTTTGAATACAGCAAAAAAGCGAAAACAGCCCCATTCAAAACGAATTATTTGAAATTAGTACTATCGGATTGGGAGTAAATCGCTTTTAAATTTTAAACAAAACATCCCTTGAAAAAAGGTCCTCAGACGCTGGGGGCGTGTCGGGGGGAGCTAATTTGTCAGGGGCTTGCGCAAAAAGTCTTTGTTGTTGGCGACACTTGAAGAATTTACTGAGCAGCTGACCGTTAGGTTGGTATGTAGAATTCATTATACATTGGGCATGCGGCTCACGTCCATGCGCTTTCTAACACATGTCCTTTTGGCGTTTTATTTCTTGAAATGTGCTTTTTTTGCTTGTGCCAGGATTTCGTGGCTATCTTTGACATTTTATCTTTTTTTTTTTACTGAAACAAAGCGAGAAAAATATATTATGAAATGTAAAATACACCTAAAATTTGTAGAAAATGTTTTTTTTTTTAATTATCAATTTTCGGTGATTGTTTTAATAATAAGTAAATATAGACGAAGACTAAAAAGGGGAAAATTATATTTTATTTGAATAACACGTTTCAATTAAAAGAATATTAAAAAGAAAAAAAGTGTGTTTTAACTAACACACTAGATACTATAAAAAAGTGATCACATTACATGCGTATGTTTATTATCGCTTTATAGAATATTCATACGTAAGTAGGCATTTCGCTCGATATGTACCGCTTCGAATTGAACTGCGCGTTGGTAACACTGCGGTCGCTGGTGTTTATATTATAAATTGTATCGGTCAACAAACATGAAGCGCCACGGCACTTATTCCACCTTGTTCCGCTTGTTCGTTTTTATACGAAACACGTTGGTTTTTCGAACCTCCGCGATTATTCTAGTGTTTACGAGAATGTTCCCGTCACTTCCAGACTATACCAGACGTTTATATAATGCTATAGATAATTCCAGAGTGCTGTAGAGTGTTCCAGAAATTTTGATAGACTTTGATTGTGCGCAATTTAATCCGAATTCTAGCATCTCGTAACAATATTTTGAATATATACTCAAATAAATAACGGGAAAAGAAAGCATGTTTTTTAAAGCCTTTCTCATTCGTTTTGACTAATACTTATTAAATAAAAAGAGTTGTACGTAGTCCGTTTTCTTTAATAGGGCCTGCGCTAATTAGTATAAGGCTACAGACACAACGATCACCAAGTTCAGTGTGTGCTCACCTTTTCGACAAGAAGCAATTTAAACATATAACCAATTAAACTGATTTAAAAATCCAATCGCGTTGTTATTATTAACAAATGCGAAGTTATATTAAGGAGGTCAGAGATGAAACATTAAGAGATGAAAGGATATAAAAAGTTGGTCTTTACGCTAAGCAGCTCGGGATTTGTCTAGGTAGTAGCGATATTTTTATAAGTGGCTATCATGATGTAACTTTTTAAAAATTTAGCACTTTTTCGATTATGTATGTAAATACGTAAATTACCTATAACTTATATTGTGGAACAATAACGATCTTAGTTCTCATCAGATTTAGATCTTAAATATTTCTGAAAAATTGACCAGGTTAATATTTCAGCTAAAATCGTCAGGCAGTTTTTTCCATGGTGGCTTTACTAAAATCATATTTTTATCTTTATACGGCACAAAGTACTAAAAAAAATCAAACTTTTCGAAAAGTAATGGATATAAACTGCCATATTTAGTAAGGAGTAGTTATAATTTTATTCATACAAATTTAAAATTAGTATATAAAATAATCCAATGTTTAAAAAATGTTCGTTTTGTTTATTTACCTGTAGGTATTTACTTTATGTTGGGGAATTACTGATTTTTCTATGATATAGACTACTTGTGAAAGTTTTAAAAAAGCATTAAAATGAAAATTGAATTAAAATGCAAATTTATTTATTTTAGCAAAAGTTAAAAGCAAATCTTAAATTAACATACATTAGATAAAAAATAGTAAATTATGCCAATTATGAACTTTCAACTGATGATTGTTAATGGTATTACCAAAGTGAATGAGAAAAAATGAGATAATTTATGGTTTCAAAATATGTTGAGAAGAGGTGGAAAGGGCGGAGTAGCAAAATAAAATTTTGTCAAAAGCATTTAAAAAATAACAATAATATATTTTGTTTATAACATGCTCATTTGAACCGGAGATTTAGTCCGTTTACAACTCTACTATCAATAAAATTACTTAACTGCAAAAATATATAGGTACAACGCAATAATAGGCCCTCACACCAACTACTGTAGCAGTATACCTACTATTTCTGGCTAATGAAGAAGAATTGAAAAAATTAACTATCCTCCAAAATAAATCATTAGGAATTATACTAAAAAGAAATCGATACACAAGAATCGAAGTGATGCTAGAAAGCTTACACATAATGAATGACATTTAGACAAATAATGAAATTTAATGTACTTCTATTTATATATTAATTATTAATGGACTCAATAAGAAGAAAAATAAAAAAAAACCATCATGAACATAACCACTGTACAAGGTGAAATAATGAAATAAAAAAATTCTGATTCCGAAAGAAAAAAAGATCGCAAACTTCTACGATGTACAGTGGGATGAAATTATACATGTAACTACCAGGGAATGTTAGGGATGAAAACAATATTTATTTATTTATTTAATAAAATACGTGATACTTTGTGATTTTTTGTGATACGTGATGATTTTGATTAAAAATTTAGTATACTTTTATCTTATATTGTATATATTTGGAAATAAAAAAATTATTATGTTACCTCCTTTAAAAATAAAAATAAATATTCTTTGCTTTTCACTTCTTAACCCTTAGCATGCCGTAACGGAAAATAAATGTTAACAACTCTTTAGCCATGATATCAACTCAATATACATTAAGAAATTCACTATTTTTAAGCACCCTTAACTCGAAATAAATTACATTTCTAGCTGAAATAGTTTTATAATATTTAATACCTAATATTTTACTCATAATATAATATTTACAGTAAATATTAATCATTAAAAGTGAAAGAAGGATAATTATAATATAATTCGTTCATTATGTCCTGACAGGAGTTAAAAAAGGGTCGCTCAGATGGTTTGGGCATGTTGAGCGAATGAATGAGGAAAGAATGGTAAGAAAGATATATAATGCAAGTGTTGATGGCGCCAGAAAGAGAGGGCGACCGCGGAAGACGTGGCATGACAAGATCAACCAGATACTGGAAGATGGTCCCGTTAGAAGCCTCAGCAACCGGTGAACTTGCATGCGAAGATGTATGAATGTAGATGAGGCGAGAGTTGTATGTCAGGACAAAAGATTGTGTCGCTCTATCCTCTCTGCCTACCCCCACGGGGAAACGGCGTGATGGTAAGTAAGTAAGTAAGTATGTCCTAACAGAATATCAGACAAGTCCCATCCAAAAACCTGCATTCTAATCACTCTACATGCAAAAAAATGGAATTGATGGTTAAAACTATAGTTGAAAGGTCCAGGAAGATTAAGGTGCTTTCGCGGAATACATACCTACTTGAAGTGGAAAACATAACAAAACTATTGTAATGGTCTGATTCTATAGATTTTTGTTTGAATGTCTAAATAAGTAAGTCTTTAGTTTTTTTTTCTGTGTGATGCTGTCTGTTTGTCTCAGTAGTTTGTTTCGTAGTTTATTCCATAACTTTGGTCCAGCCACCGCGAAAGCACGATCACTGAAGTTAGCTTTGTGGACGGGATTTATTAAATAAGATAAAGAAGTCTCACAGAGACGAAATTGTTTGAATGAGATACATGAATGCAAGCCTTTCAATAGAATGGCCCAGGGCTTACGAACTGTGTGAACGAAATTAAGCTGGCTTAAGACATCACTCTACATAATGTCACATTCACTAGTTCTATCGTAAGAACATGATCAAATTTTTGAAAGTTTTATATATGTTCCAAATTTGAAAATCTTTTTTTTAAAGAGCCTATGCTATAGACATTTGTAGTCTTTTTTCATAAACTTAGTGTACATAGATTTTGCAGCTAGTAATGATACCTCTATATTTTAAATCCAGTAATTGCGTTCTTAAAACATACCTACATATCAATGGCGGTCGGTAACTTTTTGTAGAAGGTATGTTGGATATTTAATATTGCCAGTATCAAAATTGTGTTATTTCCGCAAATGGGCGAGAAATTACACATGTTTCGAAGACCTTAACAGGCAGAACCGAATGCGCACGCACGAAACTAGAATATTTTCAAACAATTGTGGATACGAAACAAATGATGGAATCTACTGTTACTGGTGTCTATGTGTTACCGCGATTTATGGGTGTTTGAATGTTGAGAATTTTTGTCATAGTGTGTTATAACTGGTCTCTAAAGGACAGGGTGAATTGATTTGTAGCAGTAGGTACGGGATGCGAAGCATCCAAAGCATATATGAAGCAACCGCTCCTGCTACTTATAAAAGTACCATGGCCGCTACCACGATATTTATGCGTTTTATACTTCTATTGTATCGCTAAAAAAATCACTCCATATAACTGCATGTCAAAGGGAGGGTTAAAAGAAACTGGCCGCAATACATTATCGTCAAACCCTCACGCCCACATTCCTGAAAATTGGTGAACAGTCCAATCTGTATCTGGACCGCTGACCCGACCAAAGCGCACCTGACGGTCTCGCCTTTGTGTTTAGAGGCTCATGATCTGCTCCCAGACTCGTATAGTAATAATTAAATAGTACACAATGGAGGCATCTGTTTCGAGCCAGGAGGTACAAAAACGCTGGTCTTTGTTGTATCAAGTCAGGTGCTAAAAACTGAGGCGTGCACTGCTGGAAAAGGCGGCGAAGTCAAAAATCAAAGGGAGTACATGACGGCCAGACCTTCAAACAAAGCTAGGAACGCGGAACCGAGCCTGAAATGCGTTCCCAGGACTCTTAGCCAGCATTTTTGCTACTGTTTATTCTGTTTATGTAATTATATGAACATAATTTAAGTTTACTCGCAAATGTACATAGTTATGATATAACAAACTGGCTAAACGTCACGCCGTTTTACTACAGGAATTAGCAGATAGAATAGAACGCCACATTCAACTGTCCTGGGAAACTACGTTTGGATCTTCCGTATCACATACAATTTGTCATTTTTACTCCCCTTATATTAACTCGTGGCATCTGCTTGTCTTCTTGTCTGACGAAAAAACTTTGGATCCATTTTAAACCCCTCTCCCGGGATCCAATCGAGCTGAAACTTTGCAAGCAGACTCATGGCGACGATCAAAAAGATCTATCAAATTTTCGTTGAAAAAAATTAATAAATTTTTGGATTTTTCAAATTTTGAATGGTTTTTCACATAACTTATTAAGTTGTATGAAAATATTTCAACGCGTCTAGTAGATGCGAAACCTGATTATAGTATAATTTTGGATTTTTTGAAATTTTTTATTACTCCCTTTCGTAGCGTCGCCCGACCGAGGCCCAACGCGTAGGTTAAGCGAAAAAAAAATGTTTCAACTAGTAAATGAGAAAGGGAGTATAATAAAAACTTGATTTTTATGGGTTAATTTTTATTTATTTGGTACAGGGGTCCAGTAAGACGCATTGTTGGTAATTTTTTACATTTTATGAATTTAAAAAAAAGCAGTGTGTACACAAGAGAGTCTAACAAAAATACCAGAGAAGATAGAACGCCACACACTTTTAACTCATTTACTAGACTGCAAAAGCCGAGATTTGTCTCCAAAGAATCTTTGAGATCAAAATCCATATCTAAATCGTAATTTTTTAAGACGCATCTCTTAAAAATCTCAGCCGTAGACTCGGGCCTTTAAGGAAAATCCCAGATATTTATATATCTAATTAGTAAGAGCATTTATTAAATTTACTGATCGGTAGCCATTTGTGCTTCAAATGTTTGCTGCTTTCTCTTGAACCCTGGGTCGTGGGATCTCATCACAAATGGGACTTAATTACAGTTGCGACTTCCTCATATCTTTCGTTTGTAAAATATTGCTTACACGTCTTGTTTTGTTTAATGTTATAAGTGCTAAATGCGAGTTCACTTTAAACTCACACCGCAATGTTTATAGTAGGTATCATGTTTGCTTGAAGACCTTAGACACCACTGTACACTAACAGAGAGCAATTTAAGTGGCAATCAATATTTCAATTTTGTACGTGTCTCTTACTTGATGTAATTTTATTTATTAATCATATATTATATATATATATATATTATATATATATCTAAATATATATCTCTTAGCGTAGTACACATATGAGTTGTGCTATGCCTCTCTCACTAGAATAATAAGTGTTGAGATAGGCATAGTTTACAAAATAGTTGTACAATTGTACAACTCTTTTTACAATAACTTGCAACTAGACACATTAATTATTATCTAATTAGATAATAATTAATGTGTCTAGTTGCAAGTTATTTCTTCTTAGTGTTGTTAGTTGTATGTACAAAATAAAAATAAATAAAAACGTTTATAAAAAAAATATAGAGAAAAAGAAAAAATACAGTAATAAATTAATAAATGAAAAGTATTTATATGTTTTGACAAAAAATAGAGGGAAAAAAGACAGAAAAGGGAGGTTCACAAATCAGTAAATATAAGTCACTAATTTTTTTGAGTGAAGGTACCATTTTTGTGTCTCCCATAAATGTAATCCATGATTTTACTAAGTAGGTACTTATTTAATTTTTTTTTTAATTTTCTATCGGATTATATTAAAGATTTTTTTTGTAAATAAAGAGTATGAGTCCGTAGTAGTTAAAACTCATTTTCTCATATGTAGTGTGTGTTTTTGTGATTTATAAATAAAGTTTGTTTGTTCGTGTGACAATTCTCATTTGGGCCATTTTAAAATGTGTATTTTTGTGTTTGTGTGTATAGTTTAGAAAACTATTAGCATGTATTTGTTTAATATCAAAAAAATCGAATTTGTTGAATATTATAATCAGATCTAGTTAATCGGCTGATGCAATGCATGTTTATTTGCAACACTTTCTTAATGATTGGCTGTATATCGCATATTCAGTTTTTCAGTTGCAGGAAATTAATGAACTCAATATTTCTGTACAAAATTATAAATTCTCAAATTTACAGACCAGATCATCTCTCTAAGTCTCAATGACAACGCTTTCAAAAGATATACTGTACTACGATAATACGAGAACAAACAACCCAATACGCTCATCACTGCCGATACTACATAGTGTTACGTGATAGTGAACCAGAATCGAAATCACAAAACCACTATTTAAATCTCTCGAAGACTCCACAATACTCTGGAACATTCTGAAATTGACTAGTACATTCTCGTAAACACTGGAAAACTCGATAAATTACTAGAATTGTAAAGAAACTTCCCGAGTTATTTCTAAGTACTAAATGCAAGCCGCTGACATCAAACATAATAATTTCGTTGTTTGTCCGTCTGTCTGTCTGTTCCCGTAACTTCGTGTAACGTCCGTAATATCGTTCGAATTCACGGCTAAAAAAACGAAATTAAACGGCTGGAGATGGGGCTTCAACCCCGGGCCAGCAAACCCGAAGGCGGCACGATAACAATGTTGCTACCGCTACTTCTCCGCGGACCGTCAAAAAGATACGTAGCATAGGGCTTAGAAAAGACGCGAACCAATGTTCCGTCATTTTTGACGGGTAACAGCTAGTTTATATATAATTTACTTGTTGGTGTATAGATAGTGGTTATGGCACTCGCCTAGTGATCCAATGTTCCTGGGTTCGAGTCTCGTTCCTGGAGACCAGCAAGTTTTATCTTTAATTTCAATTTTCAATTTCAATTTATTTATTTTTAATATTATATATCATTTACATTACAAAGATATGTTTAATTCTAAATATTATTAACAAGTGAGAAAATATACAAACAAAATATCAAAAGTATGTAAATCCATTCATATCAAAGGTGTAGGAGAACACATTCTCAGAGACATGGAACAGATCAATTGTTCAGCATAGCAGTAGCTCTTCCAACAGGCATACCTAGTACCATGGTATCGTTTAAGCTTAGTTTTAAAATAGTAAGATTTTTGATAACACATGTTTCATAGGTATACATATATATATATATATATATATATATATAAAAAGCTTATTTACTAGAGATAATTTTAACATTACAGATTCATACTGAAAAAACTCCTCAATTAATAAGCACTTACAGGTATATTTCAGTTTTTCAAAACAACGCAATTAAACGCTCGGTAATTTTATTTTCAAGAACTCATTAACAACATCTATAAATACATTGTAAAACTCTTCACGATAATTGAGTATAGTTAACAATATTAGTGTTTGTTTAACTGATTAGTGGAACCGTTTAGTGTCTGGTCGGGCGGCGCACAGCCCAGGCATGCACTACGGAGGTAACGTTGGCCAGCGTGATTGTTCTCGCATTTAGGGTAATTTAAAAGGGGCACGCACCACTTATTGTCTCGAGAACAAAGTGGCCGTTGTTAAAATGTACCAATTATGAAGAATCCCAAACGTGGTCGACCACGCTGAAGGAACTGTGCGCAAGACACGAAACTAAAGCAACAAAAAAATGTAGGAATTTTTTAGTGATGGTATTTTAACCTGTGACACGCTAACAGTTATTTGAGATTTGTATCTGATTGTAACTGATTTTTTGCAATTCGACGGGCAACAACCGGTGCTAGATAACAATTATATCTTAGTTATCAGTTATCGATAAAAACAGATAAAAATACCGAATAACTGTACCGAAAATAACTGGTTAAAATAACGCTTTAACCATCACTAAAAATTTGGTTCTTCTATCGCGGTTAAATGTACAGACAATTGACCACAGTTACTCTTCACTACTTTTCCAGTTGCTATTCGCTGATGGTCGATAAGCCGCGATCGATTTCTCAGTTTGGATTAATATGTTAATATAATTTGGATTAATTAATATAATGAAAAACCATAATAAGGATTATGGTTTTTCATAACAATAAATAGATGATGGTACAAAGACAGCATTTATTGTATTTTAGAGATGGTAGGTGTAGGTACGTGAAAGTTTAATGAAAGAGTGTTTCGGACGCATGTAGATTTTTATTTCTCACCGGAGATAAGCTCCGGAAGCAAGTGAAGATGTACAAGTAAAATAACAGCGTAATATTGACGCAGCTGATGTCTTGTTATGTTCCAGCTCGTATATACACCTCCTCCCTAATTGCACAGGTTGCTGACACTGCTTTATCTTGATTTGCAGTGTTCTTCATCGTTGTTCATCAGTGTTCTTTATCGTGTTCTTCATATTAATTTACTTGTTTGACCCGACTCAGCAATATTACCATAATAATACAGCACTGCTGAACCCACCTACTTGAATTATTTTGTCGACAAGACGCTTTTGCAACATGAAATTGGATCAAGTATGCGTTACTTCGAAATAGTTGAGTCAGCTTCATTCGTTCAGATTTATCTCTTTGCAGCACCAAAGGATCAAAACAAATAGTAGATTTTTTACTAAAACAATGGTCAGCAAAAAAGCCCTGCGCTCTTGCGACTATTTAAACATTCTCCCACAACAGACAGCCACACGACAAACATTTGCATGCTGATTGCATTTCACACTCTAATTACCTAAAGTTGTAATTTCAGCTTAATTCTAGCAAGTTACAGACCTTACGGACAGACAGACAACGAAATTATTATATTCAGGTGATCAAACCGTCCATCCGTCTGTCCCCGTTACTTCGTGTTACGTCCGTAATTTCCATCGACCGGGCCACCAAACCCGAACCGGCCGATTAATGCATGTTGCTACGGCCGCCTCTCCATAGATCGCCAAAAGGATGCTATATATAAATATAAATATATATGCTATAAATATGTACTAGGGCTTAGCAAAAACGCAAACCAATGTTCCGTCATTTTTTACGGGTTACAGCTAGTGTTGTTGGTGTTTTTCCACCAAAGTACAAATTACAGCATTTTTATTAAATTACAAAAAAAATAACTATATTTTTATATGTACATATGTTCTGAGAACACAATTACTGGATTTTGTCCACAGATGGATAATTATTAATTAAGATAAATTATAGAAATCTCAAAGAGACGAAGCTATTTATGCATGGGAACCGTGAATGGAAGTTCTTATAGGGTGGCCCAGGGCAAAATGACTATAAACCCCTTTGAAAAATCATTTCCATAAGATCGCAATGTGAAAGTTTAAAAACAAGTTATTGTAAGACTAATGTTTTATTTAAAATACCTTTGAGGTTAAATTTTTACGAAAATGTTGCTTTTTAAATTATCCATTCTTCTTCCTCTTCAATGGCTGTACAGTTCATATCGAGCATTGGCCTCCATCAGTCCTCGCCTCCAACTCCTCCTATCTTCCGCTGCGGTCCCATATTGTCAATCATTATTATTATTTTGTCTTATGACCTGTATGAGCTGGCTAAAGTGATCACTTTATACAATACGATGTTCAACAATTCACCCCCACTTGCTCGTCTTTGTGAGACTTCTATAATTTGTCTTAATCAATATTTTTTATGGCACACAGTTATCCAAAATTAAATAAAATTGTCTGGAAGCTATAACAGATATTAAATACCAGCTCCTTTAAATATCTAAATGACAAACGAAGATGAAAATAGTGAAACAACAGATGTTTGTAAGAGACGTGATTTTTTTTCGAGAAACGTTCATCTTTAAACGGTATTCTGATCGAATGATCATTTACCAGAACACTAAAAGGCGTGAAACTTACTTAAAAACAAAAACAGGTTACTGTGTTAAATGGTTGCACGTCCGCATATACCCTCCTTGGCTAAGGTTCGAAAGGGCAGGCATCAATTTTCTGACTAGTTAACTTCTACACCACGATTTCTTTTAAATTAGTGATTGAAGAAAACTTCTCATTTGTTATGCAAGGTGACTCATGGGTAGTAGAAAAAACTTTGGGCAAGTCTTCTTTATGCAATTTTAAATAGAAAATATTCTCTACACTTTGACTGAAATTTAGATAGTTACAGAGATAAGCGACATCAAAGATTGATTTCTTTTTCAATATTTTTTGCCAGTTTTCTGTAAAACGTTACTTTTATGGCTTTTTAAAAATTTATTCGTTTTGATACAAGTCAAATAAAATGATTTTTTTGTAAAGTTTTTTTTTGTTTTTTTTTAAGTGTTTCATTTGCCGCCCACAGCACGTAAAAAATTAAGGGTTATGGTTTCAAAATATTTGTTTTTAAATTTAGATTTTTAAAAAAATAAGTTCAATAAAATTTTAATATACTGTAACGAGTCTAAAAAGAATCACGCAAGTGACAGTTGTTTGAAATGATTATAATACTACCGAAGATTCCAGAACGGCCTAGCATAATCTACTTAAGAGAAACATCTCCAAAAGTCTGGAAACCGCGAGAAAGTACTCGTTAATGCTGGAAATGTCTGGGAATTTCGATATCAGCGTTAGCAAATATAAATACGGCACATGGGAGTAAGGACGAGGCAGTTATTTTTTAACGTGCTTAACAAAACAAAGGCAGTCGTGCGCTGCGGGCCAGGCTGGCCAAGCGAGCGGTAATTCGATAGCGTCTGGAAAGTTCTGACGCAGCGAAATAAACCGAAGCGAAATTAATAAGTGCGGAAATTGGATGAAATATTCTAGTGAAAAATGAATAAAGTTTTAAAACGAATATAAACTATATATTTACGAGTGATAAATTTGCGGAACATTTAATTTAATTTAAGGAACAGCGTTACATTTAATAGTCATAAGTAACCTTGTACGTTTGAATAATTAATTATTCAGTAATCAATAAACTCATTATTAAATCCCAGGGTTTATATTAATTCCTCTTGCAATCACGACACGTGACAATACTATCTGTTTAAGGATCATCATATCGAGTTATACCTTTATTGTTAATTATTTAAGCAGACAATAACCAAGCTTTTGAATTGATTCACCGATGCCATCAGTTGGATCTCAAACAACAGCCTCCACCTCCGGTCCAGGGACCCCCCAACACCTCCCGGGTCCCGCCCTCGCGGGCACAGGTAGTGCCTTGTTAATTATCTCATTAGACGTGCCTCCCGCCGTAACAACTCTATAAGAGAGGCCGCGAAGCCTCAAAGGTTACGGCCTCCCTGGAATTAACTCCCAGAAAGGTTTCTATTCCATTACCCAATACGCAACTGTTTAATGAAGGTTTAATTTATAACCTTATTGGTGGCAGCGGTTAATACGTCATTAGACATTTTCAATATTTTAATTTTTGGTAAATTTTGATTAAAAAAATACTAACGTAACTATCTATAAAAGAGGTATTGAAAATTTAACGATCTAAAAGTTTCAAACCTTTTCCAGAACTGTTATTGGAGTAGTTATTCTCGTATCAGTTCCTCTCAGTCGTTCAAACAATGAACTGTGCTCAAAAAATCAACCTTTGGTCAACAGAAATACATTTATTCACTACACTACATTACACTAATCTCCTTCCAATTATGTACTCCCTTAGTAGGTAGTGCATATACTGCTCCCAGCGCAGAGGTCCCTTTATTATTAGAAACACTTCTGGGTCGCATCTTTCAGTAATCGGAATGTTGTTTAGGTGGGCCGTCGCGTTTGTTTTTAACTTGGGGAATAGTCAACAATCACACGGAGCCATTTCAGGAAAGTAAAGAGCCTGATAAAATAGGAGAATGTTGTATTTGACCAAGAAAATCTAAATCAGAGGAGGAGAGTGCGTAGGTCCATAATTTTGCAGGCACTTTTTCAAGCGTAATTCCTCTATTATAAATTAATGTATCGATTAAGTGTTTATCCCCATCTCGTTTGTAAGTTTTCAGACTATAATGTGAAGATCCTGGTCGTAATCCCAGATTTTGGTCATAATCCGTACTTCATCAAACAAACAATTTCTTCAATAAGAGCAAAATGGCTTTGTGGCGACATTATTAATATAATTACCAAGATATATATATCTTCTCCGTTTTCACCATTAAGTTATTAAAAATATCAACATGTTTCTTGACCAATGGCCCCTTACATGCAATGCATACTAAAAATTTGAAAATCAAAAAGCGAACTATAAACTATAACAAAATAAAAATAAATATACGCATAGTAAAAATACTAAAAATTTAAAAATCTAAAACTATAAACAACAACAAAATAAAGATAAATATATGGGAGATGAATAAATAATTAGGTACTTATTTATCTGAAAACAAATTTAAAAGATAACTTTTTGTAAAAAGGGCCTGGTTATTTATAATATTCAATTTACTATCCACACTTTTTCTATACTTCTAATTTATCCAACTTAAATCATGTAAAATTTGTAAACACTTGTTAATATCAAAATTAAAATCCGTTTCCAAAAGATGATTAGACAATTTGGAATAATTATTGCTACATAAACATCTTACGTGTTTCTTACTCTTAACTATAATTTCCACACGTTTTTCTTGTATAAAAATAATTACAATCATTACAAATCATTTATTTAGTGGTAAGAAAAAGAATATGCTAATTAGTTTTATTAATCACATAGTTGTTTTGATTTGTTAAGGTGGTTCGCTGTTCACTGATTTGCAGCCATCTTTGATGCAGTTTTACCACTCCTAAATCCTGTTCTATAAAAATGCTCATGGCGTCATCTCCAAATTCCTGCAAAATCTTTTTGCACTTGGGTATCCCCAAGTTTTAGGCAAAATTTAATACAATATTGCTTTTTAAGCTATTCTGTCATTTCACAACAATTCAAATCACAATTTGACAACAATTCACAATGTAGAGAATTAAAAAACAAAAAGTTCGTCATTATTAACGAGTTATAGCTACTAATATCATTTTTTGTGTGCCTATCTTCAAATTATTAATTCTCTGTAAAATATTAAATAAACTATTGTGATCACAATGAATAGTTTCTGATAATATACATACATTTGAGAAAGTTACAGCATAGACTCAACAAGTATTCACCTCTACACTAGTTCCCCGCTAACTTCTTCTCGGACAAGACAGAGCGGTAATTAGCGTTATAATTTATGGTCTGAAATCTCAGGGCCTGGCCGCATTAGCATACGAAGTCCAGCCGGCCACATGCGGCTCTGTTAATTCACATTAATTGTTTTGACATTTACCGATCGCCTTCTGGTGTCCGCGCAATCTGATTTTATTAAGGGCTTAATTAAGGCTGTCTGATTGAAAAAATAAAACAGGCAACTGCCGGGATAATCGCCCGCGCGCTGTAGCGACATTGTGTGCAGCTAACCGTAAGTTAATTCTGAGAATTTGTGATTTGTTTGTTTATTTATTTATTTGTGTAAGAATCTTTACAAAATAATTTTGTACACTGTCATGAGATAAATGATAAAACGTTATGTATTAATTATGAAGATTGACAATACAAAAAAAAGGATTACCTAAAGCATTGAAATAAACGGATATTTTATACGAACCGTATGTATGTGTTGAGACTCGATTCACGACATTTCGCTGGATTCCTATCACAGCGCCATCAAGAGAGTGCCCTTTTGGGTCAAGGACGCACTGATTAATTCTTTCGTGGTCACAGATTTTTTGCACTGCGGGGGGGGGGGGGTCTATCCTAAAAATCCTAAAAATCCTGTCTACAGAAACATACCGTATACCTAGATTAGTAAGTGAGTCCATTGAAATATACAAACACCAAGTATATGGCGGCTTGTTCTCACTACAATGATTCCACCTTTAAATTATTACGCAAAAAAGCCCAAAAACATTATCAGTACATTATATGCACCAATAGCACACTAACGACTTCTAGCGTAGAAGGAAGCACTACTCCCCCCCGCCCCGCCCGCGCAATGTATACAGTCTGCGACTCCAGCGAATCATCGGGAATCTAATTTTGCTTGAATATCTACTTATAAATATGTCAAACGACCGTAATATTTAATAATAAATAATATTAACTGAAATCTTTAAAATAAGACTCATTATATGCGTTTTTGGCGGGTTAGTGTGTTGTATGAGTGTCCCGTGATATATGTGAGGTAAATCAGCAGAGGCAGGATATGGTTGAATGGATAGAGGGTGCAAATGATACTCACGGTTAAACGATGTTATTTATTGAAACAGGAATATCACTTGCTATTGCTATGGCGCACTTGCGCGATGTAACGTCTTACTAACACGTAAATGCTAAACATAGTGTTGAAACAAGGATTTTAGAATGGATACTTCATTGGGAAAGTGGATGTGATAGAGGTTTATAGGGGGATCAAGGGATAATGAAGAAAAGCACCCTCTCACCTTGTTTTCCTCAGGATCCAGGAAGATGAACTGGTTCCACCCTTATCAGAAGGACGCTACGTCTCACTGTGTTCTTTGGTTCACTTTGTTCCTTATCTAGAGAATTGCACGGTCAAAGTGCTCACAGATCAACACAGTCAAGCAGTAAAATTTGGATGTCAAACAGTATTGTGTCAAAGTCATAGAAAACACGACTTCAGTAGAGCGCACTATGGAAAAGGTCAAAAAAAAAGGTGGATGTTTTCAATAACATCTGTTCATAAAGACTGAACACATAGTATACCTGTAATATGAAAAAACTGTGGATTTAACTGGTTGCGATAACGTATTAAACTTATTTACTTATTCCAAACATTCATTGCCTATAATCCATCACACGTTTTTTTCCTTTCCTCCTTCTCAAATAACATCACTTTATTTATATTATTATTATTAAAATTATTATTACTTCTTTAATATTAAAATTCATAAAATTAAAATCGCTTTTCTTGACGTATACAAGGAATGGAACAAAAATAATACAAAATACCATGGGAAAAATATTTATGCATGTGTCCACCCCCCATCTACCTTTCCAAAAAACATGTTTTGAGTACGTACCAAAAAATTGTATTGTTTTACAATGAAAAGTGATCCATTTCTTCAATTCAAAAATATCCCTTTTAAAATGTGATTGTTATCAGAAATATAAAAAAGAATGATATTTTGTAACGTTAATTTGCAAAAATTTTAATGCTCACAGTGCCATTCTGGCGGAAGAAATGATCCGCAAAAAGCATCTGGCAATGATTAAAAGATTGTGTAGTACTGCCCCGTTAAACATATTAAAAAATATGTTTTTTTTTATTTTTACGTTTTCATTTATTGTACTTGTATTATTTGTTATCTGCCGAAATCCCCCGAACTCAAATGTCATAATATCCAAACATTCTTACCTACTATAGTGTACATCTAGTGAAAATATTTCAGGTTTGATACTATAACGTAAGGCTGGCGATCGCTGGCTGTTAGTCTACCTGAATTAATATTTTGGAATGATAGTCTTACATTTGTGTGATGTGCAATTTTCTAAGTAAAAACTAAATATATAAAATATAGAAATAGACACGTATGTTTTGGTATTACTGCCATGATATCTGCCTGAAACCTTAATTAAGGTTCTCCAGTATCTTTCTTAGTATCTTTTTAGTATCTCTAACGACTAACAAGGCTTTATCTTGACACATCAAAATACACGCACTACCTTCAATATGATGTGGCAATCATTTCGCCAAGACATGCAATAAATACTTCAGTCATCTTGCCGAGTTTATGGCAGATTGTGCGTTCGTTATGTCGCGTAAACCGTGTGTAATTTAGTTGGGTTAAACAACATTTTTAAAACAAATAATTTGATATAATTTTTATTTTGTTAAAGCGAATTTTGCGAACTGCATAACAAGTGCAACGTTTGCGCCTTTCATCAAAATTTTCAACGCTATATAATATGTGCTCGGGCGTGAAAGTTAATTTTTGTGTCCGCTGATGGTGTTTAAATAAGTGTCATGTTCTATCCAAGACAGGAGGTGTGACCACCATCAGCTGTAACCTGATCACATAAGAAAAAATAAATAAAAAACGTAAATAAATTATTTAATGAATTTGGTCAACTTTTAAGGAAGATAAATATGTTTATCGGCTAATATTAAGAACGTGGTAATGAATATGATTATCTGTAAGATATACTTTCAGATGATTTACATTATTATAAATGTTCATTGATTGAAATTTTTCTTCCTGCAATTTAATATACATTTTATTTAATTGACTTTTTAACTTGATTCTCAATTGTTCGGAGGGCTGTAGGTATACATATTTCTTTTTTCTACATTGTTTACTAGTTATTCGATGTTAGTTAGTAAGATCCGCTGTCTGATTTTTATACTTATTTTTTGTTATTATTATTTTTTATTTATTATTTATTTATTATTTTATTATTTCTTATTCTATACGTACTTTTTTTCCATAACTTTTTGTATATGTATTACCTATATTTTTCTATGTATTGTATACTTTTGCATTATTTTATACTAATATATAGGGTGGCTCATCTCGTACGCCTGATTTGAGTTTTCCTTCATGTTTTTTTTAAATTTAAGTTGGCAACTCTATTGTTTAATATTTCTTTTCTGCTGTTATTGAGGTTAATAAAAATGGGTCGATAATAATGTACTTCTATTGTTAAAACACATAATAAATTTGGCGAAAGTTTTGCGGAGACTTCGTTTGCGAAACTTCGGAAAGTTCGTAAAATTCGCGAAATTCTGTTATTAACTCGTCCCATGTGGTCGGCCGAAAACATTGCAAATGTCAGTGAAAGTATCGATGAGAATTTAGGAACGTAATTACTAAAAAACGACTCATTTTCAACAATATAAAATGAGAAATGTCAAGCATTAGAGTTATGAACTTAAATTTTTTTTTAAAATGGAGAGAAATTTAAATCCGGCGTACTTGATGGGCCACCCAATATGTTCTCTTAAACATCGTTTTATTTTCTTTATTTTTTCTGTTTTATTAGGTACTTATTTTTAATTTTTACATTCATAGTTTTTAAGGCCGCTTATTTTAATAAAATAAAATATAATTAAAATTAAATATACCCTCACTCTGATTTTTTGAAGAGCAAATAAATATCCGTCCGCATTTCGTTGTCTGTCCATAACTTGCTGAACCGACTGACAACTTTAGATAATTAGAGGGCGACACGCAGTCAGCGCGTGGATAATGTTGCGAAGTCACACAAGGATCGTTATAAATTTATTATTTTTTTATAGATTAATCATGTTATTCCTTCACAAATTAAAATAATAATTATAAATAAATTCTTCTGAATACAGAAGAGACTTTTTTTTTAAATACAACTCGTGGTCATGAAGCCGAGGCACCCGCGTGTCGGGCGGCATTGCAAAGCGTCCTCTTGGTCGTGTCGGACTCGCTCCTTGTCCGAGGGTGATATTGTTTATTTCCCTACATGGTCATTATGGGAGGCTGTTCGGCCTCGTGACGGATGGCAGAATCTGAGGGAATTTATACATTTTCACACCTCGACAGCGCCGACGGGATAATGGTACACCGTGCCCCCGGGGCTGGCGCTGACCAGTGGCGGCTCCTCTGACGGCGCATTCACTGCTGCTTTATTTTTTTTTATATTAACTCGTGGCATCTGCTTGCTTGCCGTCAACAAAAACTTTGGATCGATTTTTGACCCTTTTCCCGTGATCCAATCGAGCTGAAACTTTGCAAGCAGACTCATGGCGACGATCAAAAAGATCTATCAAATTTTCGTTAAAAAAAATAATAATTATAGTATAATTTTGGATTTTTAGAAATTTTAATGGTTTTTTCAAATTGGTATCATTACAAAAGTTTGATTGCTACCAACGGCGGCCTGATAACGTCACGGAATATTTAAAATTTGAGTTACTCCGTAGGTACGTATAATAAGTACTTCACTATGAATTTCGAAAATTTATGACAATTGGTTCACAGATGACAGCACACTTCGGTTTTTTTGGGAATAAATCAAATAACAAAGAGATATTTTTAGAGATTTTTGACATAGATATTTGTCTAGACATGTTTCATTTTCAGTCAATCAATTATTTAATTACATGATGGTAAGCTTAATTTACAAAGAAAGGGAGTAATTAAAAACTTGGTTTTTATGGGTTAGTTTTTTTTATTGTTAAATTTATACAAATTTTATATTATTTTAGATCGTGCCAAGTTTTTAACAGCTTGTCGGCACGTTTCTTTTCCATTATCTTGCCTAAGTATATTGCATATTTTATCTAGTTTTCCGGGATCAAGTTATTTACTAGGAATTTCCTTATTTCCCTTCCTCTCCTTGTAGGTTGGGTGATATTCTTGACGTGCTCCGGTATTTTATTGAAGAGTCGTGGTACTGTGTTCTCTGTTGTTCTTGCTCCGTATAAGTTGTTGATTTTTTTCACACTGAGTTACCTGTTTGTGATTTGCTGAGTTCTATGGCTATGATTTATTGGTTCCTTTTCCTCTTCATAGTGCCTCATGATTAATTTATAGTGGTATATTTGTTTAACGGGAAGAACTTCGCAGTAATCAAATAGTATATATTTTCATTGTTCCTGTTTTAGACTCTTATTTCTGGGGGTACAATTATTTTTTGTATTTTTTGCATTTTAAGTATTTTTCCCATATGCGTTTTGTGAGTTTCTCCCCATGACAATATTCCATATGATAATATGGCTTCGGCTAGGCTTAATGTATGTCATCTTCAGGAGTTAAAATGGCAATATGTTTTTAAGTTGATCTAGTTTAACCATGCAAACTCGGAGTTTTGCGCATATATTTTGTATATGTGTTTCGAAATTGTAATTTTTGTCTATTGTTAATTCGAGGTATTTGTATGTATTTACTATTTCCAGTTCTTTGCATGAGCTCTTTATATTTACCGACAAAATTGTTTAAAAACCTTTAATAATAAATACAAGCCTCCTCTGTTCTTTAATTTTTTGTGGGTGAGGAAGTGATTGGATTTTGCAGGCCTCTCCTTGCTGAGCCGCCCTTCATACGACTCATCACGGAGATGGCCATTAGAGAAAAAATGTCAACCTGGCGACGCACGAGTAGGACCGATATGTCGGCTTTAGCTCAAAAATCGAGGAATTTGCAACCTAAATTTAAGCATTCTCATCTATGTCCTTTATATGTTCTCAATGCCGTAAAACTGCTGTGCAGTTTGGTATATCTACAATGTAATAAATATCAAAAAATTAATAAATATATATAAAAAAAAAAAATTCAATATTACATAACGGGTATAAAAGCAAAAGCAGTCACCGACGTTAACTAATTTAGAATGTACTGAATTCTAGATTTTATGTGTCTATCCCTTCCAAAATCATGTTTCCTATAAATTTATATGCTATATTTCCTATATAAAATGTCGAATTCGGTACATTCTTCGATGACCTCGATGACTGCATTTAATTTTTTTTTGGATATTGCTGCCTTTGCTTTTATACCCCATATATAATAATTCCAAATGCTGGATGCATATTCGAGGTATGGTTTGATACAGGTGCATTTATTTTTTAGGATTTTTGAAATTTCTGGTGAAATGAAGTATAAATCCTGTCATGTTTTGTGCTTTATTAATTATGTTTTCTATGTGTATATGGAAGCAAAGATGGGTGTCAAATATAACACCTAGGTCTTTGATTGTGTCAACGGATTGAAGCTCGTTTCCACCGATATGGTACTGATGAACATATTTGTGACGATTATTTGTGAAACTGATTGATTTGCATTTGGGAAAGCCTAGTAGTAGTTTATTTGTGATACAGTAATCGTGAAATCTATTTCAGTTGCTTTGGAGGTTATCGCACTAGTGTCCGGAAATTTTTGAGTAAATTTTTAAGTCGTCCTTCCTTCGAGAACGGAGTAATGACGAATATTGAGGGTCCACTCTAATTTTGGTACAAATCACTTTGTTTTATACACATATAATAAATTTATTCATCCATAAAAGTTCCAGTATTAAATCAAAACCAATATTTGCGCAATACTTATAGAAATATTGATGGTTGACAGATGTCTTCTAGAATAGGAGTAATATGTTTGATAAATAACTTATATTGTAACTTTTATTTTTTATTTCAATAAAATAATATAATTTTATTACAACTAATTATTGTTTAAGAAGAATTGTGTAATTTTACAGGCTTTTCTATTTTCTTACTATTTTTAAACTAAACTGAGCCCTTGTGTTATGATTAAAATACTATTTTGATCTAGTCTCCCGGGGCTAAGGTCAAATCATTGACCATTTAAAAAAATAAAGCCGCGTCCATAAAGTGGTCAATAAAGTGTAATTTTTTCTCAATCTCTAAATATATTCAGAAAAATATTTTAAAATTAAAAAATATACATATATAAATATAAGACTCTCTAATTATTATGATGTTTAGATGAAAATGTAATTTATTTCTTGTGACTGAAAAATATGTTTGTAATATAATATTTAAAACATAAAGTATTTCGTATCTACGTCAATGGCAGTTCGTGGTGTGTTAAATGATAAATAAAATTAGAAAAACAGTTCGCACGCTTATAAAATGACTGGGTGTCGATAATTATTTCCCATGAATCGAACCTACACACAATATACAGATAATGATTCGAAGAATTGATTACCAGCAAGTAGATATAAAACGTAGGTAGGCTTCGAATATTCTAACTATTTGTAGGGTTGACTATCAAAAGAAACATACCAAAGGAAACTCAAAAATTTCCTCGACGTTTTACGATTAAGGAGATATTTTTTATGAAAAAATCAACCAAGGTTATGGCAGTATAAACTATTACTGTGTACCTACTGTACATTCCTCAGTAGCACTATGCAGATTCATTGACATATGTTAACATTTTAAATTTACAAAACAGACGCACAGCTCTTGATATTTTCAACATGTATAAGATCTGTTGAAACCAATTTAACTGTCCACCCCTATAATTATAAACATTCACGTCCCAGCTAGGGCTACTAAAACACACTGCCTCTTCCACATTCCTGGTGCTCGCAACAACTCCGTAAGTTGTTAGTTTGTTAAGTAAGTAAGTTAGTTTTAGTCAGTCAAGATATATTATATTATAGTCTCATGAAACTCACGAAGCTACTTTTTTATATGGGAAAGAAGGTATGGAAGTCTTTTTGGGTGTCCAAAGGGCTTGCGACCTATCATATGGGTGGCTAAAGTGATTACTTTCTTCTTCTTCTTCTTCTTCATAAGCCTTCGTCTTTCCACTGCTGGATATAGGCCTCTTCCTTATTTTTCCATTCTTCCCTGTTGTTGGCTAATTGTAGCCATTTCTTTCCCCCCACAGCGACAATATCATCGGCCCATCTCTTTTGAGGTCTTCCGATACCTCTTTTATTTTCCCAAGGTCACCATTTCAGAACTCTGGGAGGACATACTGTCTTGCAACTGTCCTGCCCATTGCCATTTTAGCTTCGCTACACGATCCATGATATCCGCTACTCTAGTTCTGCGCCTAATTTCCTCGTTTCTAATTCTATCTCTTAGGCTTACTCCAAGCATGGATCTCTCCATGGATCGTTGCGTGCATTTGAGCTTTTCTACACTTTTCTTTGTAAGGGCCGTAGTCTCCAATCCATACGTCATCACTGGCAGTATGCACGATTCAAAAGCTTTTCTTTTTAGGCTAATTGGGATCTCTTTGTTCTCGAAGATATGTTTGAGTTTGCCAAAAGCAGCCCACCTCATTCCTATTCGTCTTGGCAATTCTGCTGTTTGGTTCTCTTTACATAATTATTACGTGATTACTTTACATAATTATTTTCACCAATTCCCCCATAATAGACTACCATATCTATACATTTTTGAAGTTGTATATATGTTTAATATGCACACCTTGTTCCCAATTTTTACTACTACAGTGAGAGAGGGAGAGAGAGAGAGAGGAGATACGTTATCACAGAGGTGTGATCACGTGACGCTCAGCAGATAAAGCATGTACCCATACAGCAAGAACTCGCTGACCAAGTAAATGGCAATCCAAAGATTCACTGTGCCTCTGACATAGGTCCGAAAATTTGTCCCTGTTTATCCCGTACAGTTTCCTTTCGAACTGGACGCCCGGTTCGATTGCCACAGATTGGAGCATTGTAGGTGTTCTAATGAAGCTGTCACATGACCACCCTACTAGCGTCTTAATTGGTCCGTGGGCGAGATGCTGCCGCTGGGTCGTACGCTGATTGGGTAATTAATTCTCACGCGATATGTCCACACAAAAGTCGTTACTTCATATAAAACGATTGCTTCATCAAGGTGGTTCCACCGAACATCACGAAACTCATTGCACGAATGCTAACGTTTAAATTTGGGGTACCTAAATTAGGGGAGAGGATTTCAATACAAATTCTTTCAGCGTTCTTACCAAAATGTTATGTTCTTATTTTTCTTTTTTATTCCTTAATTAAGTTAGTTAACTACTTCATAATTATCTATAATACTGTATTACTACCATAGAATAATTGTAGCGTTTATATATAAATTCACTCAGTTTACATTCATATTTATTATATACTCTGTACACTAAATATTTCTTGTATATATTGTAGCGGGACCGTGGCTATGGTTTATATCGCTCTGATTACTGTATATCACTTCTCATACATCGGTAGGTACTTTCTTGATTTATTGTCGCTGGAACACACACGCGCTGGCAACAATCTGAGCCGCCGCATGGTTTTGATTCTATGGCGTTAGCCCGCTGTCAACAATAACAATAATTTCGTGCACCGCGGCGCCTTTGCATTTACAACCTGTACCTATTCCTGTTGCTTTTTCGATGTTTCCAGAATCCAGTAGATCATCCCAGAACCTTTTAGTTATTTCCTATTTTAGTATAAAAGGTATTAAGTTCTGTAAAATCATCTTTAACTATGTAAGAAACATATTTCCTATAAAATCTCGAATTCAGTACATTGTGAATTTGTTATCCTCGGTGACTGCATTCAAAATATTTGATTATTTTTGAATATTGCTGACTTTACTTCTATACCCTCATATGTATGTAATTAATTTTCATTGCTTCACTTGCATAAACTTGATAAGGTTTAATTTTACTGTGCCTGTCTCACTAGAGACCTCTGTGTTGAGACAGGCAAAGTTTACAATTATAACTTACTTACATGCAGGTACACTTAATACAAAATACATTTTACATTTTATACAAAATAAGTTTAAAAAAGTACATTTTATACAAATAGGTTAAAAAAGATCTCAATTTGTTTGGATGAGTTTCCCAATAACTGGTCGATCCATCTCTTTTATCGAAATTTTAATTAATGTTTTTACATTTTTAGGATTATTCAATTGTGATACCCTTTCCAGTATTGTATTGTACAGTTTCTGGCCTATTTGTTTAAAGTTTCTTTAACCATTAGTGGTTCGCGCTCTTGGGACTTTTTGGACTTGAATAGAATAATTAATATATATTAAATTTATACAAAATTATTTTATCTATCTACCATGTTCATTAATGACTTGTATTTTAAAAAAAAAACAATACAATACTTGTCAATTTAGAAGCGTCTCACGTTTGGCTTCTTGCAAATCTCCGTCTGCACACTTAATAATAATTAAATCTAAGCGTTGCTCTTTTGAATTATCCTAGCCGAGATAATTAAAATCCATAACATAATTGACTTCCATATTTTGACACCGGCAAGTCGTTAATTTGACGCTTGTCAATTTGATCACCTGGCAATCGTTAGGCGCTTTTTTCCGAAGTGATCGCGGTCCGGGCGGGTATTGAAACATCACCGCGCGCATTCCTGGGGCCGCGGCCATCAATCATGCTAGTGAACTGGGCTGGACCCTTTCATCTAATTGCCGGCTTACATCGGTGCCGTATTATTGGATTGGCAACAGAGGCTTTCAAAAATTATTACTAAAAAACTAACCCATAAAAACCAAGTTTTTACAATGCTCCCTTTCTCATTTTTGGGTTTCGTGTCTACCAGATTCGTCGAAGTATTTAACCATTAAAAATTTTAAAAATCCAAAATTATACTATAATAATTATTTTTTAACGAAAATTTTATAGATCGTCTTGATCGTCGCCACGAGTCTGCTTGCAAAGTTTCAGCTCGATTGGATCACGGGAAAAGGGTTAAAAATCGATCCAAAGTTTTTTCGTCAGACAAGTGAGCAATCAGACGCCACGAATTAAAAGAAATGGAGTAAAAAAAATATTTGTTTAACTAAATGTTGCGAGATAATAAACGGCGTTCTAACCTGTTGAAAACAACTCTTTTCCGATCCAAAAAAATATAAAAGTCAGTCCGCAGAAAACTCGGTTATCAGTTGAATCATAAACTCTTGGCGTAGACTTATTCGCAGACACAAAGTATATTCTTAAGCAAAAACATAAAATAATAAATTCCTTGGCTTAAAACCAACGTACAACGTACATACATACATATTTGGATGGTTTGGAGGTGCTTTTGGAGCAGCTTCTTTTAGGTCACCACCGTCATGCGACGGAAAAGCTCCAAAGGCGTTGAATATTTGATGATTTATTGTCTCTATAAAACAAGTACAAAATATACATGAGTATCATTACAAAGAAAATGATAGATACTCTAAGGGCCATAGCCTCCGGCCACCCGCCGAAGGTATGTAACAGACTGACATGCCCACAAAGGAGATGGACCGCTTTTTGTAGGGTGTATGGCCTGGCACGCGTGTGCATGAAGGATTCGTCAACTCCGTTGCTTCCCGCTGATGTCACTCGTGCCCTGTGTCCGTGCCCGGCGCGTGCCTGCGGCAGTGTGGTACTGGAGCGATGGCCTCGCCGTCCTCGTGTCGCTGGGTGAACTGCTGACTAATCCGCGGCTATACAATGTATGCGATGATGGTCTGCTCGGGACAGTGGCTGTGTGGTGGATAACCCCCCCCCCCCCCCATATACAAATACACACATGTATACACACTAAACACAAGTAGAAATGAAGTAAAGTAAATTTCTTGGTTCACAATCTAGTTCCACGGCTGGAACCAATGCGTTTGACTTGCTTAAAAAATTGAACAATCCCTACGTGTAGGTACTACGAATCTGCATAAATTATATTTTCGTTTTATATTTTATTATCCAAATTACTCTATATTTTCGGATAATCATAAAATAGTCTAATTATCATATATATTTGCTTTTTAATGAAAAAAAATTTTAACACTGTCCGAAAATATACAGTAAATTGGATAGTTTAAGATGGTAAAAGAAAATCGACTTTTGCAGATTCGATACAATACCTACGGAACATCGAATTTAATATGAGTTTGTAAATTTTAAAACAATTATAAAAATGTCAGACTGAATGCTCTTTAAAAGTATAATTTCTTAGTAAATAAGTCACACTTTATTACAAAAACACGTTTTTATAAAAATTAAAAAATAAATCTGTTGTAAAAAATATGTTTTGTTTGTTAGATGATTAAATTATGCAAGATTAAATACTTTACCTGCATTGTAAAGTGTAAATGTGTCTTAAATATTCGCGAGGAGAGACAAGATTCCGCTGTGATCCAATCCCCTTGCCCAAAGAAGGGATTTAGTTCGTGTATGTACAATTTTATACTCTGTGTGTTAGATAAATCCATAATTGATAAAATAAATTGCAATTAAGCTTTGCATAAAGCATTTAAATCACTAACGTCAACCGATTTGGACACCTCCTTTGCCAGATCAAACGCACACTAACAGCTCCACAACATATTTAAATAAATCAATTGATTCGACCTTTTTGACCGTGGTGATGAAGATACAGTGAGCTGGTTTCGAAACCACTGTAACTTTTTTAGGACGGACGCTCACTATGTGATCCATAAAATAAAATATGAAAAGAAATTAATTGATTTATTTGAATGATTTGATTATATGAATCATAATTGTGAGTTGGTCATAACGGTATATACCTACATAATAATTATATAATAGTTTATATAATCATCATCGTCGTCTGCATCCCCTTGTCCTAGTAAGATCGGGGGGGGCCAAATCCCCAAAGAAGGGATTTAGCTATATAGTACGATATATAAAGAATATATAAGTAGTACAAAAATACAGTGGTTTCGATTCATTCTCTTGTTAACTGAGCATTATCTCTACAGAGAGTACGGGAAATATCCTTGGCTTTACCCAACCGACTTCCTCCAGGGTATGCTTGGCTACAATAGTTTAGAGACTAGAAGGCATGTGTATCTGATAATCCTGAAACTATGCGGAGAATTGTTTGTATGTTCCAGATAATTACCTAAGACAGCGTCAGCATAGATTGTTTCACATTCCAATATACAGGACCAACCTGCCAAAGGTTATACCTATTGAAAGAGCTACTGCTATGCTGAACAATATTACTCTGGACATTGATCTGTTCCATGTCTCTGAGAGGGTTTTCCGAAGCAGGATTCTCCTACACATTTGATATGAATGAATTTATGTACATACAATCAATGTATATTATAGATGTCTCACAGATATGAAACTGTATTTTTATAGGAAAGTAGGTATAGAAGTCTTTAGGTGTAGGTACATAGGACTTACGACCTATCGTACGGCTCGCTTAAGTGATCACTTTACACAATGTGACGTTAATGATGTCCCTGTGACAAAAATCTAAGTATTCTGAATTTACATACGTTTGATATTTTGTTGTGTGTATATTTTGTCATTTGTTAATAATATTTACGTGTTAAACATATGTTTGTAATGTGAATGTTATATTAAAAATAAAAAAATTGAAATTGAAATCATGAAACATACAAATTCACATCATTGTCGTAGTAGTGTCTCTCGTATGGGATATAAATCAAATAAATAGTGTGATAATCCCTGACCACTACTTGGAAGTATCAAATAAACCTCGGGTCAAAATATGCCTGGCCTTATAAAAAATCCTCCGAAGAATAAGTGTCCAGGCCGCAATCACAACACCTTCCCGCAGACGATCGGCGGAGCAGCTTCTTCCATCACTCTTTGAATCCTGGCAGCGAGTTTGGTTGGCGAACTCGGCCCTCGGGGCTCGTGAAAGAAATTAATTTAATTGTTGGATAAATTATCACCCGGTCGGGTTGAATGGAGTCGAATTGAATGCGATCTGTTGAATTGGGTCCGAATACTGTGAACGAAGGTACCGGCCGCCCAGATGCGAGATCTCCGATGGCTATTATATTATTACATATAATTTATTAAATTTTTTCCTTGACACCCGGTACAGGAAATGTATTACGAGTGCCTACCTGTAATATATATTTTTGAAAAATATTAAAAGTTTTCTGGGAGTTTTTTTTATATGTTTTTTTTAACTTTCTTTGTGTGAATATCTATTAGTGAATATTAAAGAGTTAAGGTTGTTATTACGGTCGTTAGACAAATTTAACTGTAAATAGTTTCGGATATTTTATGCGAACCGTATGTATTTCCGAGAAGCGAATCTCGACGTTTCGTTGAATACTTATTCAACGTCATCAGGAGGACGACCTTTACCGTTATTTATTTACAATTAAATTTAGTGAATATCTTCTTTTTACATGCTTTTATTTAACTTTCTTTGTGTGAATATCTATTTTTAGCTGTAGTGGAATCTTGTAACTGATTTATCACCAACTTTTCGACTATTTATTTGTTTTTGTTTGTTTATTTGGAAATATTAACAGATATAAGGAATAAATTAGTGTAAATAGTTAGTAATAAACATGTTAACTTATATCCTAACATATCTCACATAGAAAAGAAAATAGAAATAGCTAGAGACCTGACACATTTACGTATAGTCGACAACTATACATTATTAAATCATTTTCCGCGTGATTTAGACATATTTTTTTTATTAAAATTAATAGTCACATCGCTCACATTAAATTAACAATCACGTCACTTACAACCAATAGCCGCAGAAACAGCTGAAGAACACGCAATTCTAAAATTTATTTAAAACTTTAAAACAACATGTTTGATATATTTCTGCTGCATAGGTGATATTAAAAAATCGATTACAAATGTATGCAAAGAAAACGTATAAAAGCATGTCTTCAAAATTTTTGTTGATTTATTCGTTTTAATAATAGACTGCTCCATTTACGATGAAAGCGATCTTCTGTCATTAAATACATCGACCTGATGTTTTTAATGTGGCACTTTGTTTAAAAGTTGCACACTGCGTGTTATGGTGTGCTTATTCATTACATCCGTTCCGCAGTTTGGTACAGCATGACTTTGTCCTTTTTCTCAATAAAATTAATATTTTTTCCCTCTTCACAAAAATGTGCTTACTCACTTACCATCACATCCGTTCTCATCACGCAGAGAGGATGGAGCGCCACACTATTTTATCCAGACATGTTACTCTTGCCTCATCCACATTCACACATCTTCACATGCGAGCTCGCATTGAGGCTTCTAACCGGATCATCTTGGAATATCTGGCTAACCCGGTCATATCAAAACTTCTTCTTCAACTTCGCAAACACGATCTACTTCTAACTCCGTCAACACTTCCATCACCCTTCTTTCCATTCTCTCCTTTTTTACTAGCTCAAAATGTCCAAATCACTTATGTGACCCTTTTTTAATTGTATTTATAATGCTAAAATCAGCTACGTCACAAATGTATTTTCTTCAAATTTACTTGATGAAATTTCGATTTTTAATTTTTAGTATACGTTAATTTCTAATTTGGAAACCATTGACCTTGAAACATTGATAATTTAACAATATAATAGTTTATATCAATAATTTCTTGTTAAATTTATAAGTAATGTTACAGCAAACTCACTTTGCAGTTATTGAAGAAGTTAATATTCCTTCAGTTTGGCTTCTGCCTGCTTCAGGCTTCACTTTTGTAAACTGATACTAGAATTCCATCACGTAATGCTAGTTTTTCTACAATTTTCACTAGAAATATTGCATTCAAAGCAATTTTTCTACAATTTTCACTAGAAATATTGCATTCAAAGCAATATGCTCATTAACTATTCATTAAAATCAGAGGTTATTTACATTTTGTTTACATAACTTCGATGGGATACACTACCGAAGTCAAAGAGCAGACAAACAAAGCAGACAAAAAAAGCGGTTATCTCTGGATGCTTAAGACATAGTGTATGGACCAATAAGCATATGCTAGTGGAAAGCAAAGTCAGAATATATAAAACATGCATAAGATCTATCATGACTTACGGTATCGAAACTAAAGCGGACACACTCATAACTAAACACCTTCTCAGAATTACTGACATGAAGACCCTAAGACCCATTGCGGGCAAGATCCTCAGAGACAGAATACCCAGTGCGGAAATCTGCAGAACCTGCCACATAGAAAACATTGTTTCTGGAGGGACCATGTCGAGAGAATAGACCATACAAGACTTTCCAGAACTTTGGTGCGTGGGATTCCAGAAGGGCGCCGACCACCAAGGAGACCATCAAAGAGACGGAGAGAGAGCTGGACGTCTTCCTCACACTTTTAGGATATGACTGGTACACACACAGATCAGGACTGACCTGTCAATATGGACCAAGGATCTAATAAAAAAGGAAGAAGAAAAATACACTAGATTTTATTACTTTAATTTAAGGCATAGATTCTGAGGATACAGGAGTGTATTTGATTTGTGCTACTAAAATCACATGTTGTAACTACCAAAGACAATTCGTTTTCACGATTTTTTTCATGCTGTGGAAGCTTAAAATGAATTTTAATTATACGAAAAGTATCTTTATTTTTGACGTCGACTGTAAACCCTTTTGCTGTAAGGTCAGTCCTTGGGCGATAATGCGGCGGGGGTCGGTGATTGTTAAAAGGCTTCTACACAAATAAATGGAAATTATTATACGTTTTTAATTCAAGCATTTTATCAAAAAACGTAATTTATTATTTTATTGTGTTATCTCGTCACTTTCCAAATTAATAATTTAAACCGATTTTTTTTCCTTAGACAAGATGGTCTTTTATTGATTTTTCATATGATTTTCACCATTTTCTCTACAACCCTGGTGGGTATTGGCCTTTTTATGAATTTTGAAATAAATTTTTAGCCTTAGCTAGATCTCGCGGCCTGATTTATAATTTATAAACCTATAATTAAAACGCGAAAAGGAGCACATAACGCAAATCTAAAACAAATTGAAATAAAAAAGTAGAAATACATCTCGAAATTTTAACATCGCTCTGATGTTTGAATGCTTATAGTTTTTCAAAATTTCCAATCATAATAAAAAATATTTTTTATAAAAAAAGTTTAAAAAATCTATTTTACATGCAAATACTGAGTGAGCTGCATGTAAATACTGGGCGTAAAAACGTATTCATAAAATTTATTGAAATATCGTAAACTAGACGTTCGCTCTTGAAAAATCACGGTCATTTGGTGGGCGACCATAGCGTGTCGTTCCAGCCATGGCGTATTACGTGTCACACTCTAATCATCTAATAGTTGTGATTCCAGCTTTATTTCAGCAAATCACGGACGTTACAGACAGACAGACAACGGAATTATTATATTTAGATACCCGAATAAATTTTACTACCAGTCATATCCTTAAAGGCTAATAATAATTCAATAATTTCTAATTATTAGGGTCATATATTTCAAAGTACTTATTAAATATTTTTCACACCATTTTAATAACAATTAAAAAATTTATAAACCTTAAATAAATGTTCGATAAATTACCATTCTCACTTTGATCACCAGATCTACTTAAAAATATCTATAAAAATTCATTCATTTTATCAAGAATATTTGTATTATTTTTCGGTCAGATAATAAAATTTATTATTTATTTTTTTGTAAAATTAAATATTGTAAATAAAACGTAATACCGTTATATTTAAGAATAATTTTTTATCACCCTGATGAAGAGAATGATGTTTACTGAAACCGTTTTTTTTCTTCAATAAATAAGTGAACAAAGCTGTTAATAAATTTGATTAAAGTAGCCGTTTCATGTAGTGTTGTAAATATTGTAGTCGAACACATTTCGAACAGCATTTTCCGCTCCCGGCTGATCTGAAACCTGTGACATCACAGGCAGGTAAAATGCCGAACCCTGGAGGTACTAACCGGGTCATAAAAATCGGCGAAATAATATCAAAACATATTATATTTCACAAGTTAACTCGCGTATGAAAGTAAAGTATTGAAATCAAATCGCTCTTTGTGTTTCGCGCAGAGGAAGAACGTCAAAACTTATATTTAATTATCTCTACTAATATTATTTCTTACTTGAGAGGACAAAATATGGTATAGAAAAGTGGCAGCGATGGCTGATATTCTGAAATTAGAGTTATACAAACTTACTCAACGCGCTGAATTTCATTAAGTTTGCATTAAAATTTATAAAATTTAATTTTCAATTCAGATATTCATTGTGTTCAATGAAAGGCGAAGAGATTTTTTCGACACGCATTTAGTTTCAAAGTTGCTTAAATCCACAATCAGCCAATTGTGATATTTAAAGCATTTAGCTTATTCTGTTAAGGGTATGATAGTTTCATAATTTAATTTTGTGACTTGTTGGTGTAGTAGTTTTGACTTTCGCCTATTCATCTAATGGTTTCTCATAACGGGGTGTCGGGTTCGATTCCTATCTGTGTGATTTATTTAAACCTGATGTGTTTTTGTGACGTGTTTCACTGCAATAATTGAGCTCCACGGCCTATTGAAATAATAATATAATAAAACGTCATATCTCATACATTGGGATCAGTGTATCCTAAATGTATCTTATTTTTTGTTGTATTTTGCAGTTAACGTTACCAGTTCAGATTAAAAAATTATTTCAAATCATTTTGAGTATTTAGACACTAAAAACATAAGAATCTAACAGTAGAATAATTTGTAACTACCAAAAATTCAATAAACTGGATTCGTAAACAATAGGAACCAAAATCCACTATTATTTCTAAACACATTCTTGACATCAAAATTGTATACATATATTATGACGCATTATTTTTAAATACAACTTTTTTAATCATATACTACGGTAAATACCAGTAAACGTGGTGTAAACGTATAACATTTACACTATATATTTTGCAAAGACACAAACCACTTCAATTCAAGCGTAGCTGCGAGATTGTACAAGTTTTGAATATATTCTTTTTTTACGTACATTTTGTACCTCAGGGTACCTACTAGTGGGTTATTAGTTTATAATATTTTTATTTTCATTATGAAAATTTCATTATGAAAATTAATATATTCAAGATGTGATATTATTAATATTTGCGTTATTTGTGAGTTGTGCCGGTGTCGCCCTGCGCCGGCCGTATATCAATAAGTCCCCGCCTCAACGTGTCGGCGAATCCGATCGTTAACAATCGGTAGACTTCGGCCACTCCTAATGATCAAAAAACATATACAAATAAAAAATATGGAGTGGCGCTCACTCGGCTTTTTGTATATAATTATTATTTACTTCAATTAAATATGTTTACATAATTTAATATATTTTAAAACGTTGTGTAACTATTAATTTAATTGAGTATGTATTGTTGTTCTCTCTGTAATATTTGTACAGGGTGTAACATAACTAGTCCACAATATTTTACAGGTGAATTTCTTCCTTGATTATGAGTCAAAAATCTTTTGGCAAATATGACCTAACATCAGTAGTTAAGGAGATATGCGACATCAAAGTTTGCATTTTTTTTCAATATTTATAACTAATTTTTTACAAAACATTGAAATGTCATTACATTGAGGGTGTAGATTTGTACTAAAAATAAATCTGTCGAGGAGGTGAGGTAAAGGAGGAAAGGTAAATTTCGCCTATGTTATCCGCCATGTCCTAAAAAATAAGTATGCAAAATTTAGGTCAGATCGGAAAAACGGTGTAGATTTATATAGAGAACACACAGACAGACAGACATTGAGTTTCATAGGTAGGTATAGATGAGCTTTCAAATTGATTGAATTCATTAATTTCAAACTTGTCAAACTTAAAACATCAGAATTCGCGCCACTAAAATTTTATTCAATAACTGTCAAGATACAGAAATAGTAATATAGCTTATTTCAGAATACGGCCGATTATGAGAGGTATAAAAGCATAGGCTAATCAAAAATTATGAGGCAATATCCAAAAAATTCGAGTGCAGTTATCACAGATTATTAATTTTGAATGTACTGAATTCGAAATTTTATAGGAAATATAGCTTTTGAATGGAAATAAAGAAACATGATTTTGGAAGGGATAAATAAATAAAATCTATAACTCGTACATTCTAAATTAGTAATCCTCGGTGACTGCATTCAATTTTTTTTTTAATTTTTTGCTTTTTTCATACAATAATTCTGAAAAATTATAATTTTACACACATTTAAAAAATATTCTTAAAATTTTTATCAATTTAGAATAACTTACGCCATGGATTAATGCTTTCTTAACCCGTTAAGAACGAGAAATTAATCGTGAATAAATGCTCCTTTCATATTAAATGGGTGCTATTTAAGGTGGTTCCTTATGAACGCGGAACGGACCCAAAGCTCCAACAATAAATTAATAATAATTCAAGTATTAACTCTGATCACCCGTATTCAAGCGGAGGCGTTCAAAAAAGTGTTAATCATTTCGGAATATCCACACAGAAGACCGACTATTAAACGGCGTATTTGGATCTTTGTGACGAATGATTTTTATAAATCCAAAAGTTTTTTTTATGTTATCAAAATATTTTTTTATCGTTGAAAGCATACATTTTTAAGAATGTTTATTAAAATGTACTTTTAGAAAAAAATACAAAAAAAAAACAGAATTAGTCCACAATAAGACTCGGAAGATATCACACATTTTTTTTATTTTTTTTAATTCTTAAAGTAGGTTATAATACCTACAATAATTTACATATTTCCTAATATAAACATTTTTGTTTTAGATATAAGTATATTAAATTTTTATTCAAAAGTAAGTAGGTATCACGGATTTTTTTAGTTTTTTCTTAAAAGTCCTTATATTGTTTTCGTCCCTAATATCCCCTGGTAGTTTCCTATATAATTTCACTCCAATGTACATTATAGAAGTTTGCGATCTTTTTTCTTTCGGATTGGTAATCCTATTTCATTATTTCATCTTGTACAGTGGTCACGTTCCTGATAGGTTTTTTTTTTCTTATTATTGTGTTCATTAATAATTTTATAGATTAATAGAAGAACGTTAAGTTTAATTATTTGTCTAAATGTCAATATCTGTAAGCATTCTAGTATCACTTTGATTCTGGTGTATCGATTTATTTTTATTATAATTCTTTTTCACTTGTTTATAAACTTCCTTTCCGTATAGGTTAGTTATTAAAGAGTTAAGGTTGTCAGTCCGCCCTCTACCTCCGCGGGTAAAGGTCGTTCTCTTGATGACGTTAAGTAAGCATTCAACGAAACGTCGAGAATCGTTTCTCGGAAAAACATACGGTTCGTATAGAATATCCGCAACCATTTACAGTTAAATATAATTCTTTTATTTATTTGGAGTAGGTATTGTTAATTTTTTCAATTCTTCTTCTAGCCAGAAATAGTATACCGCTGCAGTAGTTGATGTGGGGTTCTATTGTTGCGTTATATGTATTTTTGTTCGATTCTCTTTTAATATATCTTGATATGCTGATAGTTAAAGAGCTTAGGAAGGCCAAAATTAAAATGGAGCGACAACGTCTTCAAACAGCCTCGGAGCTTCTGAGAGAGCTGGCACAAAACCGAAATGAGTGGAAGAAGACCCCCCAGGGGTTGTAGATCCAAGAGTGATGAATATTAGAATATTAAAAAAAAAATCTGTTTATTTATTTCATTGCGTATTCTATCTCTCTCCTGTAAAATTTTGTTTTTGCATGTACACCTTTTTTATAGAAACGCCATCAATAGTTGATCTGAGATAATTAAAGTCCTTACAAATTTCAAGACCTGTAGCCATTTCTTCTTATTTAGCGGTCAATGTTCGTGTATCTGAGATTGGAAATCGTTCTGCCTGCAATGTTCACTCTTCAATTGCAGTTTTCGAGTGCGTTTCTCATGTATGATATACTCTCCGTATGCATTGAATAGGTCTGGAGACAGTGCATACCCTTATCTAACTCTTTTCCGTACTTTGAAGGGGGATGGGATCATCTTTTTAGAGGCCATGGAGTTGAATTTTACAGTTTTACGAACTTCACAATCTGCAAAAGCGTCCCAGCGCACACATGCCATTTTATTTCATAGACAAATCTGGTGAAATTCGAAACCATAACGATATTAGCGGCTTGTGCGCAACGCCTCATTAGTACCGAGTGTTTGCTTTGAAACCGAATAGGCAATAAATATTGTCGCTTTTCAAAAACTACCGGACCTGGCAACGCCCGATTCGCGCCTTTTTCGAATTCTCCGACCAATTAGGAGCACGTGTGCAACAGGTCATCTGGCGCCCGTGCCGGCTCACATCCGGGTCATTTCACGTCGTTCGTATTGCTGATCACTGCTTCTTCTTCTTCTTCTTCTTCTGCTTCATCTAGGACTGCGTCCTGTCATTGCTCGGAGACTGTTCCTGGGATACAGATGTCCAGCTATGTCGCAGTCTTTTGGTCCGTTTTTTGGATCCACTGTGTTCCGAGGCTTGATGTTCCGGACTGTGACCTTGCTACTCTTTTACCGCAGGCAGGCAGCTGACCTTACCCACGAACCCTCCTCCTTTTGCATCCGGGCTTGGGACCGGCATTGCCGGAGATGCTGATTACTGCTAACTAACCAACTTACTAACCATCACGCCGTTTCCTCGGAGGGGTAGGCAGATACCTTTCTTCATCCACTTTTGTGCATCTTCTGTGAACAAACAGGATGTAGACCGAGTTGTCCAGGGTGGCTCGTAGCTAGTTGTATTGAAAGATTACTAGTATTTGTCAAATTGGACTTAAATAATTGATTTGTATTTGTTTTGATTGTTGGTTCAGTGAGATGACTAACTGTTATGTAACTTTTTTATTATATTATGTTTTCTTTATGCTTCTGCTTTGTTATATACTTGCTTTTTATTTTATATTATATTTATATTTATATATTTGTATTATATGTATTTGATTTCCACTTTGTCATTATTATTTTTATGTTATTATTTATTTTCTTTAAACTATCCACTATATAAATGTACGCTTTACCTATTTATTTGTAAAAGCCCTCAAGGGCGTTAATAATAAATAATAAAAAAAATATTAGTTGCAAAAAATTCGGAGGAGTCTTCCTCATTCAATAGGCATGATGACAGAATTTCGAAATAACGTTCTATATATTAGGTACACATCTAGTATTACCGAAAATTGCATTTTCATCTACATATTTTTAATTTCGCGCAAAAACGCCCGCAGCTGTCATTTCATCTACGTGACGTCAAGCCTCAGTGAACATTGCATTGTGCCTATGGCAACGGTTCAAAGACACTGTGATGGGTACTGAGGCGTGACGTCATTTTCTCCGACCGTTGTTTCACTTAAAATGGCGGATTGCATAATTTTATACTTTTATTTCATTGAAAATCTTATTAATCTCAATGTGTATATTAAAACTGATTCATCTTTCAGAATCCTTTCAAAATATTTTCTTCTCTAAAATCACTTATTCTTTAATTCTTTAATACTGTTACCATGCCTATTTTGAATAAAATATATTTTTTACATTGCTTATATCGAATGCTAAAAATTCACTCACTTTTATACAAGTCAAATAAAATTATGAAAATCTTTCAGAAATTTGAAAAATATATTTATTTTGTCATTTAATTTGACCGGTATCGAAACGAATGAACTTTTAATATTCCATTTAAGTTACCGTAGTGATTGTTCAACATTTTACAGAAAATAAATCAGAAATATGGAAAATATGCAAACTTTGATGATCCTTATATCCGTAACTTTTCACAACATTTTCGTCGAAATTTCACCCAAAGTGTAAAAAATATTATTTTCCCTTCAAAATTAAATTTAAAAGACTCCCCTGAAGTTTTTGCTACCAGCTCTAAGACACTCTGTATAGGGACTAAGAGGAAGACGAATATCCAACAAAATATGGATGACAATGATGAGACTGCGGTAAAAGACTCTCGAAGGCCATAGAAATAGGAATATTTCATATATTATAAATACCGATGAAAATATATGAAATGGATGAATAAATATTAATTATATTCTGTGAATCTGTATAGATAACGTGGGTTAATGTTTTCATTCTTAAGTATTATAATAAAAAATAAAAAAATAAACATTAAAACGTATATGATAGGTCGTGACATATCAATTCGCATGTTTGATACAGAGCCGTAGTATTTATGCATCAAGGATCACGATTGTGACGCACGTATTCACGACTAGTGAAATGGAGTGTTTTGACGGGAATTTAAGTATCAGTTTTATACTAGTATGCAATACATACGACAGTGCATTCCCACATTGGGAATATGGGAGATTGTTTTTAAGGAAAGAACAGGCGGTAATACTGTTCTATTTTATTGTAGAAATCCACGTTGCGGACCGACACTAGATATCGTGGCCTTATGTCGTAGACGGGAAGAAGAAGAGGGCGCGCCCATGCACGCACACCCCCCTTTTTCTCCTAGGTCAGGGTGGCCAGCCTAAAAACACCATTCATACAAAAAAATCTTTTTCGTAGAAGTATTTTCTATATCGAAATAAAAATAATTCTATTTAAAAAAACCAGCGAGCATTACAGTAGTCGCATATGATGTGTAACACTTGACATCTCAATCAAAAACACCAATTGAGCAGCAAAAGCTACTACATATATATTCATTAATTAGTAAATACAAGTAATGAAGTTATGTACAGATCCACAAATTCATTTAACACAAACTATCACCACATTGACATTTTCAACGCAACAATAAGAAACATAAAACAAACAATATCTACACTACCGCACCCAAACTAATTTGTACATTATATCTTCCCTTCTACTCCCGTCCCACATTCCCCTCCACCCTCTCCATTCGCTATTAATGTATGTTAAAGTAAATTTTTAAATTCAGTGGAAAATTTTTAAGATTGTTTTGCTGTTAACTTTTCCCAAAACAAAATAAATAAATAAACACACAAATACACACACTCACACAAACTCACTATTGGACATGTTTTTTCTTATTTTTTATCGATTGTATATATGTGTTTTCTTGTAATTGGCCCAAAACTCTGTACATCAATTATTGTTTTTTTCAAGATTGATTAATTATATGGCTGTAAGAAAACCAATAAATGAAAATAAAATAAAATAAAAAATAAAAAAAATAAAAATAATATGTGCATTTCTTTAGTATTGAATTTTGCCGCACTAGGTAGGTACCGTATATCTACATGCGCATTTTATTTATAAATGTTTTTGGTCAATTATATGTTTTAATTTATTTTCATAGATGGTACTGTGCACCATACATATTGTATGAAAACTTTGAATAAATATTTAAAAATAATCACATAAATTACATAAAATTTGAGATTGTAAATCATTAAGGGTTGTTATTGTTTACATTAATGTAAAAAATGAAGTATTTATTGGATAGTTTCGAAGATATAAGCTAAAATATATCCAAAATTACAACATTCACACGCTTGACACCAGTCGCGTAGCATGAATACAAAATCAGAAGCATTGGCTGGTAGTGTGCGTCTTCGCTGTGATGGCGTTTGCTGGACACTGATTTGTTTATAAACGATGATTTTTGTCCATCGCGCGTGCTCCGCGCACGCTCATTGGTTATATGAAATTGCGCGCGTCTTATTTCCTGTAACGCATTTCCGTCTTTTTTCACGAAATCACTGCCACAGATTGCAGGAAAGCGAGAGGAAAGATGTTACACATCAAAAATTGAAATTTCCCTATCAGAAATAAATGCTCATTTTTGCTTCCACAATGTCTATGTAAAGCCACGTTTAGGGTTCATGGTCAAACATTTTTTTAAGTCGTTAATTTTATGTAAACCATCAGCGGCGTTTGAATCAAAGGAGTATGGAAACATAATTTGCGGCCTTAATTAGATATTTGTGGCAAGGCCTGACATTGCGGACTGGGCCGATTGTGACATCCGATACTATGATGCGCCTCGCCCCGCCAGCCGTCTGGCGCACCACGCGTTATTAACTTTTTTCTTACCGTCACAAAATGACAATTTCCTCTCAAAATGTGGCCGTCTTTTTAAAAATCGGGTGGAGTCACGCGGCTTTCTTGTTTTGAGAATATTAATACCAGAAAGGCAAAAAAGGCATTCTGAACGGCCGTGAAAACCTGAAAACAAAATTCTTAATATTTAAAAATATACCTATAGGTACTGGTCGATAAAAATATTTAATGATTCCTAGGCGTATTCTAATGTATTTGTTAAATAATTCGGAAGAATATCATGTTTAAATTGTTTAAATTTTTTATTCTTTCTTTCTATATAATTGATATGCCTTAGTATATCATAAATATTTATCATTACTGACATATTTCTGTTTGTTTAAATTTTTTATTCTTTCTTTCTATATAATTAATATGCCTTAGTATATCATAAATATTTATCATTACTGAAATATTTCTAAATGTGGAGACCTGTAATTGGCCATCTATATTGTATCAATGTTTTCTATGCTTTTTTTTGTGCTGTTGGTCTTCCATAAACATTAAATAAATAAATAAATAAATAAATAAATAAATAAATGTATTCCTACATTAAAAAGAAGATTGCATAATATTCCACTTCAAAAATATCGAGATATCAGTACCGAAATCTATGTTTACTACGTCATGGGAAGGAATACATATGTCTCTAGCATAGTCTATTCAAATATATGAAAGAAGAAAGAAGAAAGAAAGAAAGAAGAAGAAACTAAATAAGAACATTCCTATATACAAGTCGCAAACATTGTGGATGTGTGAATGTTCTTACGGTGCAATTGATGAACGTTGCATCGTGTAAAGTAATTTAAACCAGCTCATACCAGTAATAAGTCCAGAGCTACCCTTCCATACAGTATTTCTTTCTTGCACTGTCCCAATTTATTGCCTAGGTAGGCTGTTGGGGTCGGCTCTTCTCGTTCTCAGGCTGTATCTTCTTCGGTTCTGGGTATCGCTTTCATCCAGGCCGTCTCTCTGTAGTATTTTGGAGCATTGAGTCATCCAAGTGTTCTTTGGTCTTCCTCTGGATGACTGTAGTTGAAGCTTTATAGACATTGCCTGCTTTACCGTATTTTCTGGTGGTCTCTGTCTTACGTGCCCGTACTATTTAATCCGTCGTTCCTTCAGCTTACTTCATTTTACGTCCGTGACTACCTGACTACCATGAATACGTGAACTTTTAATCCTTTATTTTAATGTTACTTCTGCGCGACCATCTACACATTCGCATCTCTGCTATTTCAAGTTTACTACAGTAGGAGATGTACGCAGTCCAGCATTTGAAGTTATACATTATCGCGGGTCTGATAATAGTCTGGTATATCTTTCCTTTAAGTTTTATAGGTATTTTCGAGTCACACAAGATTCCTGTTACGGGTCTAAATTGCATCCATTTCTATTTTCTGGTCAACATCCGCTGCACATCTTTCATCTCTATGAATGAGTGAGCCCAGATACTTAAATGCGTCGCAGTTGACTAATATTTCCCCATCTAGTTGCATCTATGAAGTTTTGGCTAATTTGACTATATGGTTTACTTTTACACCCAAGGTCATCAGACGTGGAACCAAAGTGACCCATCTAGCCAGGGATGCATCCGCTATCTACTAAACTAATGAGCCTGAATACCTATTAGATGTGACCGCCACTAACATATGAGACAGAGCTCACTGCTTCTCACTTTAGCCGTACTTCTGGGATCCTTGACGGATTGGTTACCATCAACTTCACCCTTAAGTCTATATATTGCTTCGTCTCCGTGAGACTTCTATAACTAATCTTAATTCTTAATATTTCTCAGATATAAATAACGTTTCTCCAGATAAATATATAGTTTTTTTCAAACTACACGTTTATGTAATGCACAACTCATGCTATAATGTACTGACTGCACGTACTTGCTACCACTGTTCCCTACACTTTGCTCCTCTTATTTTCGTACTCTTTTACGCAAAAGTCGGAATATTAAAAAGCCAAAACGGGCGTCACAATTTTCACTCATCCAAAACTGGCGCCGGACTCGGTTAGATGTGGTGATTTTTTCTTTTTCGGTCTAAATTTTTAATTAGTTCAGGCCGTCAAGCGAAATGCATATTGCACGTGAAATTACGAAAAATTGTGCATTTTGTTTTTTGAATGGCGAGGATATTTTATGAGTTTTTAGAATTTGTTTAATGAATGGATAAGCAGATTTGAGAGAAATGCGCTTCTCGTGATGGCGACCACACATGGTGGCGAGTTTTGGGCGTTTTTTGTAAATAATTGTTCAACTGCTGAACGGCGGTTCTTCTTCTAGTGGTTGTTCGGTTATAGGATGTTAGCGATCATGATAGAGATCATAATCTTACAGCAGCAGCTGGACCGTGAATTTCCTTCCTGCCTCGATTTTTTTAGCCAGGATGTCCTGCGTCTTCCAGGACCTCTTTTGCTCACAATCTTGCATTGAATGATGAGATGCGGGATCTGTACATCTCTGTATGCCTCCAGTAAAGACAAAAATATATTGTGTGGTAAATGAATCCTTAAAACTCTTTGACATTGTCGACAGAAGTCTTCCGATTTCTCAAATATTTATAGTATCAAAACACTTTAATGTTCACTTGTCCGTTCTATCTTAGAATATGCCTCTATGGTTTGGTCTCCCTTCTATATAAACCAAATAAGTCACATCGAACCCATGCAACATCGCTACTTACGAAAAGTTGCATGGATGATGGGCTTGGATAGAGGAGAATACTCCTACAGTGAAATTGAGTCAATATTAAAAATTTGTAACCTACGAAAACGTAGAGAAAACGCTGGTTTAATCTTCAAAACATTAAACGGTCACACTGATGTGTGCCTTCTTTACTGGGAAAAATCAAATACAATATCCCTTTCCGTAGACTCAGAAATAATGAAGTGGTGTTCCATAGACTTCACAGAACTAACTATGGATTCCATGCTCCTATGTTACGGTTGTGTCGTCTCATAAACTCAAAACAGAATCTGGACTTCTTCGGTGTAAGTCCATCTAGATTCAAATAATCTCTGATTAGATAGTCCAGATCTGTCTCCATCTTGTTACTACTTTTCGTTTGTCCTTGCATTTGTTTTAAATTGCTATAACCTTTATTCTGATTTCAATAAATAAGTAAAATTATATAGCCATAATATTGTAATTTCGCGGTTTTAATTGTGTTAAAGATTTATTTTTCCTTTTGCATCCAGATTATTACATTGTCATTTTGTAGTTTATTCCACGTGTATTTTTCTGTGAATATTTTAATCATACGGAAGTGCGTTAAGAAACATGTCTTGTCTGATGGAGGCCGCTATTTTGATATTATTGAATAATAAAAAAATATGAAAAAAATAACAGGAAAAAAATAATAAAAAAGAAAAAGTACTAAAAAGAAGGCTTACACTATTAAAAATATATAAATCATTTTAAAAAAATAATGTTTTCTTAAAACGGACTAAGGGGTATTACCGTACTAAAAATACGGATTTTGAAACCCTCAAATGGAGTACTGGAAGATCTCGCTCAACCTGAACCAGAACAGATAAAAAATATAAACCTACCCAATATAATTTACGATTTAAAAAGTAATGGAAGCGTGTCTTTTTATTTTTTCTTGTACATCTATGAGTACTAATTATACGGCATCATTAAGGTTTTTAAAATCATTTTTTGTCTGAAAAAATGATGAATTGCGGGTAATCTTATTTAAGTGATTAATGTAGATTCTCTTCATGGACCATACGAGACCCAGGCTGTATGGTCTACTTAGTTTGCAGTGCATTATATGTGAAGGAATACGTTTAAAGATATTTATGCCTTGTACGATATATGGGGTAAAAAAATGATTGAATAAAATATGTTCTAAGCACAAGTGATATAAGTCTTAGCGATTAGTTTAATAAGAAAATGATATTTAAAATCACCACATAACACATAATGAGAAATTTAAATATCATAATGATATACATATACATACGAGTATATAGCGGTTTTCAATTCTTTTCTTAGCCTTTTGAACAGTTGAAGTCGAGCATAATGTCTGTAAAAACAAAAGAAAAGCTATATATTGTAATGAACACTTTTTTTCATCCTTCATTGTTCTCCTTGCACGCTCCAGGAATATACGTAAATCGTACGATCACAGTCTCAACTATACTTAAATTAATGGTTCGACTCATCACTAATTTGTATCAACGAATAAAGACAAAACTCAAAGTCAATAAATAAAATTAAAAAAAATCATATTCTATCTTACTTTGTTTTATTCACTCAACACGTGCACCAAATCCAGAACCGGACTTAGAAAATAGGGGCTTTGTTAAATCATAAATATTAAATAAAAATTCTTTGTGTGTGTGTGTGTGTGTGTGTGTGTGTGTGTGTGTGTGTGTGTGTGTGTGTGTGTGAATCAATGTGTGCCTTTGATTCTAAAAATTTAAAGTCATATCAATCAATTAGATGCAACGTGTTATCTAACTATTAGGCTTTGTAACAAATGTGTCAAAAAAAAATTGAATGGGAAATGCATTGAGCATGTTAAGCAATTTATTATTTCGTAATTCAACAAAAATTGGAATATAGAATGGCAGTTTGGAGAACCCATAGCAAAATCAATAGATTTACAAGATTGGAGAGATTCAAAAGAAATAAGTACGTTTTTTATATATGCACAGTACAGGAGAATATCCTATATCTAACACTGCGTATGAATTTTTGAGAAATCACTACATTATTAAATTTAATAAGATTATTTTTTTGCAATAAATTAAGAAATGTATCTTTAAATATCTTTAATAATCTTTAAATGGTTTTTATTTATCTTGGATGGTTGCACGTTTAGACGTTGCTTAGTCCGTATCTGGCTAAACCTAACCTCTAATGAGGTGTCACATTTTCATAGAGTTATGAATTATGTGCGTTTAGAAGTCCAATGATATATAGTGAGGTCCCGAATACCCACTAATTTCATATTTTTCTGTGTTTTTGACACCTCTTTAATGATATCCGTGTTATTTTTTAATGTCACACATGTACGAAGTTTTTGCATGTTGTGTGTTAATGGTTCCATAATTAACAACTACCTACAAAATAGATTTGTTTCAGTGTATATTATTAATAGATAATTTATAATATATAGGTAGGTACGTACTCGAGAAGTGTGGTAAAAAATGATTTTAGTTCAGTGCTGATAAATCGGCATTACAAGTATGAATAGGTTGCATTAAAGTTTTCACAGAAATATATGAGAAAATTACATAATAATATTAGCAAGCTATCGGCCACTGTCTGCCCAGCTTTATTGGTAAATATACCTCTTCTATAGGTAGGTAGTAAATATGAAATATAAATAAATAACAATTATGGAAATATAAATACATTTAATTGACCATTCACAAAAAATAGTGATTGATCTGCCATCTTTGTCATTTAAACAAAGAAATATAAACATAAACGGCATCAATGTAGGCGTAGATGATTCAAACATTTCAATATTTT
>JADDOH010013802.1:0-37649 GCA_016648135.1 Agrypnia vestita
TGTATGTCCGTAACTTGCTGAAACTACGCTAGAATTACAACTAGAATTACGCTAAGAATTACAACAGGCAACACGCAAGGGTCGCCCACCAAATAACATGCTCACATTTGTGTATTATTAATATTTTATATTAAGTTGTAGGTTTAGGCGAATAAAATCAACTAGCTGTGCCCGCGCGGCTTCGCACGCGTAGATTTTTATTACACTGTTTGAATCGTCACAGAACTTTCGCGAAACTTCTAGAACATTCTCCTTTCAGAACTTTCAAGAAATTTATTGAATGTACAGGAACCTTCTAGACTCACCGACACATTCCGCCATTCAGTTTACAACCTTATAGAACTTTCAGGAATTTTCTAGAACCAGAACTTTCTGGAGCAGGTTTTTCCGGAACCTTCTAGACTCAGCGACACAGTCGGCGCGCCTATTTTGAAACAATCTGAAGCATTTGCGACCTTTCCATAACAAAACAATGTGCTAGAAAAGCACATTTTCGTCACCCACTCCCACTCACGCACAGCCACCCCCACCAAACTCGCATACTTTCGATGTGACACCAAGGGCTATCCACCACCATAACCACCGGTGGGTGGTTGTGGCTGGTTGTGGAGAAAACTTGGCGGATAGGGAAACACGGGTTTCTTTATATATATATATATATATATATTGATTAAAAAAAAAGAGTTTTCTATTCACGAATTTTCTGGTTCAAAATCCCGCATTTATTATGTTCCGTGATTTTTCACCGGTTTACGGCTAATACTCTTAATGTTTTCAAATCTAACTACACTAAAGTTTTTTAACTCCTTTTTCGACTAGTTTTTTGATATATTCAGAATATTTAGTAATTATTTTCATTTCTCTATTTTAAATCGTTAACATCTATAATACGTAATTAATATATAACTTAAATAATTAACATTATGTCCCTTGCGTAATACGTATTACGTCCCTGCGCCTAGTGACCACGCCCACATACCCACTCCACTCTATTCTCCACCCCACTCCTCACGCCGTCCTTAAGTCCTAAGTTTAGTATTAGTAACATTACTGAAGATGATGCGTTAGTATCGAAAACTTTCTAATCCTTATAAACAAATAGTGAAAGTATACAAAGTTATAATTTTTTAATGTATTTTTTAAAATGGCCTTTCATAAAGTTACATAAGAAAATTTCGAAAAAAATTTTTTTAATTGATTTTAAGTGTTTTATTTTCTTACCACAGCCACAATCCCATGACAATATCTTACATTTAATCTTTTATTATTTGAGCTTTCGATATATAATTTGTATTATTTTCGTGTATGTTTTCATTTTAGCTATCTATTTTTAAAAAATCTTCTTTATGTGCAATATTCTTGTTAATGGTATCTACTCTGTACCGTATAGGAAATGAAATAATTAATAAATATGCAACTATTGTAGATATTGAACTAAATGCGGTTCTGCTTAGATTGACTTGGATGTCTTTCGGATGTCATTGCTATACCATCTTCAAGGCTGGGTAAGTCATCACAGCTGTCTGTACAAAACACTTGAGCATACAAATATATAATAAGTAATAACCCACGCACTTACGACTGGATATTCTATTATCATCAGGTCCGGCGCAGCTGTTCCGCAAACTAAGCGACTGCCTAAGACTTAATTTATTTGTGCAGCAGAAACATTACAATTATTTTATAAAATAAATTCTTCTTCTTCTTCTTCTTCTTCAGCCTTCATTTCTCCACTGCTATTTATAGGCCTCTTCCATACCCTTCCATCCTTCCTTGTTGTTTGCTAATTGTAGCCATTTTTCCCGCCACAGCGGCTATATCGTCGGCCCATCTCTTTTGAGGTCTTCCGATGCCTCTTTTCTTCTCCCAAGGTCTCCATTTCAGAACTCTGGGAGGCCATCTTGTAGCATCCTAAATAACTTATACCTATTTATTTATTTATAAATTGTTAGACATAATCATGTTCTCAATGAAATAAAAACATAATATTCCTTTATTTTTTGTAATATAAAGATGTTCCCTGTCTCCTTAGCTAGGCCGAGGTTTTTGGTAAAGGAGACAGGATCATCCGTTGGGTCCAGTAGTGATCTAGACCATAAAACTTACTCAATTCAATTAATTAATAATCTATCAATGTTACACACACAACATGTACAAAATCAAAAATAAAATAAAAATGTTAAATAATAAAATATAAAAAAACTTAGGCAACGAATATTTTGTCTTATGCTAAAGTCTTTTGTTTATTTGTAAAAAAGAGGTATGAAAACTATACTAACAAAACAATGTTGAAATTTGAAAGTCGCCATTTCTTGAGATGTGGCTCCATAGACGCGTACAGAAAGAAGAGATTCTAGGGTGGATAGAGTTACAAGGGCTCCATATCATCAAGATATGAAAGCTGGGGCATCTCGGACATATTATGAGAGGACAAAGTAGAGTCTTAACCAACTCATCATCCAGGGAAAAATAACTAGAAAAAGAATCACAGGAAGACGCCGCATCTCGTGGCTGCGTACTTGAGGGATTGGTACCAACGTAACACGAATGAGTTGTTTCGTTCGGGGGTGAATATGATCCCCCACCTCAGAAAGGAGAAGGCACTACAAGAAGAAGAAGAAAAGCTAAAATATGACGAGTGCGTGGAAAAATGTATGAATGTGAAAGTTGTGTCATGTCTGTCTTAATATGTCCCCTCTGAGTGTGACATTCATCGTCTCTGCCTGCCACCTCGGAAATACGGCATAATGACAAGTAAAGGGGGGTCTACTTCGGCTGTCTCTCTTTACGAGGATGACGTCTGCCACGTTTTATTCATTGTGTGTCCGAGCGTGGTTGAGGAGCCCCATTCCCGAACCGCACACGTGCGCGTGCAAGATGTAATACGGGCAGGGTATAATAAGCAGATACAATAATAATCTCTCTCCTCCCAAAAAAACAGAAATCGCCCTTTACAAAACTATAGAGGTGACATACGGGTGTGAAGGATGGCCAATGACAGCAATTTCTCAGTTTGAGTTTGTGGCTGGCTGCTTTTTGCATAACTACATTCAATTGATGGAGGCCAAGGCTCGATATGAGCTGTAGACCCATTGAAGAAGAATAATAATGTTCGAGTGTGGGTGTCCCGTTGGGAAATCCTGAGGGGATCTATGTGATAATTTTTCTTGTGTATTGGTGTTTGACTCTGTCATTCCCCGGTGTTGTGTTAATGTATGAGCTCCTGCATTGGACGATGATCCAAATGTATTTTTATTATTTTTTATTTCGTCTTTTTCCCAGTTCAGGGTTGTCTGTTTGACCTTAGCCATCCACTGCCGCCACCGCGAAATTCGTCTACTATGTATTATTTTTCTTCTTTTGTTATTTCCATCTCTTTGTTCTTGTATTTATTTATTTATGTATTTATTTTATGCAATAAAGACGTATCTAATGGTGTCGGTCGGTGAATGGTTTTGTTTTTGCGGCCGTGCCGCCTCGCACGGATTTATACGACCCGTGCGGGGCAGCACGGTCTTGCATTGTAGCTAAAAAAATGTAAACCTGGAGACGAATGAGAAGGACCGATATCGGAGCTTTTGCTCATAAAACGGTCCTGGGTAAGCGGTGAGTACCATTCACAGGTACGCCCCGGCAGCCGAATGCCCGACGCCGCCCCTGATCAAAATTGATGTGTTACGGCATCCCAGCCGTACGCCGTCTGTTCTGATTCTTCGTAATAAAGTTCTCGTACAACTTGGTTTACGACGTCATAAAAGTGTTGAAATAGTACGTGTCAGAGATCCAGCCTGCTTTTTCTACTCCAAGAGCCAACCTCTCTCACTGCAACCTTCCTCATAAAATCCTGTCTTTTAAATACACAGGGTGTAGTCCACAACACTTAGGTATAGGTAGATAACTGTCTAAAATACGAGTTCAACATGTTCTAATACCGATAGAGACTAGCGACTTCAATTTTAGCTTTTTTTTTTTCAATATTTTGACTTTCTTTAGTGTGAAATTCATCTTGTGTGATACGACGGACTAGCAAAAAAGTAACTTTATTAAATATTTTAAAAAAAATCACTTTAATATGGGTCACACAGAATTATTAAAACCTTTCGAAAAATTCTGGTTCTAATATCTGTATCAAAGCGAATTGATTTTTAATATTCTAAATAAGTTACTTTAATGATAATCCGATGTTTTACAGAAGATAGATCGGAAATGATCGTTTTACAGAAGATAAGTCGCTTATCTTTAACCATTGATAGTAAAACGTTTATGTTTAAACATTGTTGACTTATAATTTAGGAAGAAATCTATCATTTGGCGGACTAGCTTTGTTTTACATTGTATATATATTTTAAATATATTATGGATCGTATAGTGAAGCTAAAATGGCAATGGGCTGGATATGTTGCAAGGCAGGATGCTACAAGATGGACTCTCAGAGTTCTGAAGTGGAGACTTTGGGAGAATAAAAGAGGCGTCGGAAGACCTCAAAAGAGATGTGCCGACGGTATAATCGCTGTGGGGGAAAAATGGCTACAATTAGCAAATAACAAGGAAGGATGGAAGGGTATGGAAGAGGCTTATATCCAGCAGTGGAGAGATGAAGGCTAAAGAAGAAGAATAATATATATTTTGAATATAGCAAAATATACGTTAATACAATACTCTTATGAATTTCAACTAAGCTATACACTTGTGCTATGAAAGTAGATCTGACCTCTCTAAACTATAAAGTGGCTCACTGGGTGAGCGAACCACTAGACCAAAAAGGACGTCACTCTTATATATATTTTTTTAAATATAATATTGTCATGAGATTGTAATGTATGGTTTGGATTATTTCAAAAAGAATACGTACAGGATTGTACCTGGAAATTACGATTAAAAACATAAATAAATAATCGAAAATCTCCGGCACATGCTTGCGGACTGGTGGAGTGGTAATATCCCTCGAATGCCAAAATGTCGAAATGAGGGTGTGATTACGCCTTTTGCTGCAATTTTTGGTTTCGAAACGCCGTAAACCTTGTGCATTTTAAACAAATTTATTAATCAATAAGAAAAGACATACAGAAAAATAAAAACAACAAAAAAATTTCAAAAAGAGACTACGTACAAGGTGATGAATTGACGGCAATGTACGAGGCAGCTATGGTGTAATTGGTAACGCACCATTCCCGGAAAGACTGGAGATCCGTGGTTCGAAGGCCGGTAACAGCCAAAATATTTTTTCTGAAATTGCAATTTCATAATAATAATGTGTTTTATTTAATACAGTATATGTGTATGCGCCGCGAACATGGGGGATGGAGGGAATATGGTCGGAAAATGGGATAAGGAATAGAAAGGTTAAGAGAAATGACGAGACGAGAAATGGACTGTATTGGTCGAGAAAGGAAGGGACGTTTCGAATCACCTTTGTCTCTTGGCGTCCTTCCAGATGTCACTTCACCAAGCACTTAATTCACTTGGTTGGCCGCTTTAATCCTGTTGTCCGGCGGTGACGAGACGAGAGAATGTTTATTAGATGCACACAAGACGAAAATTTACGGGACAATAGACGAGAAAGTCTGTCCTGTCGTTTTAATAACGAGATAGCGAGATTTGTCAACGTAAACTGACATAGTGCCACCACTATAACTTGGCGTGCGAGGGAGGGCGTCCCTGTCGCCTAACAGAAGTTGCCAGGATGTAAATTTATTTCCCAATACATAATGTACAGAATGTCCGGTGACCGTTGTCGTAGTCTTTAACAGAAATTTGGTCGGGCAGCACTAAATAAACCAAGCAATAATGGCGGCCGTTCTATCTGTCAAACTGTCAGACGGTAATATCGGTCCATTATTTAGTTTTTCAGCTTCGCAAAACTTAAATACTTCATTGGCAATTGCTCTTGCACCATCCCGGACTGCTTAAGATGTTTTGGACATAATAATTCGGTGTATATTGGTAATCAAGATGTCACAGCTCCCGAAATAGAACTGAATGACAGGACGAGGGGTTACCGCCGGGTGCGGGCGGGGCGGGTTTTAGTTTCAAAATCGCCGCACGCCAAGTTATTGTGGTCATGCTCTACTGTTGAGGGTAGGATAAATTTCGATAGAGATATAAATCAGTGTTGCCACATAAGAAAAATATATTTTGTAAAAATCCATTTCTGTGCCAACGTGACGTCTAGTACATTTCGTTGCTATGTGATTGATTACGAAAGCGAAAGAGGTTTTTTAAACACAGTACTAGTTTTTCAAACCATCATCCTTGTTAGACCATGCTTAAGACACACATTTTGTTCCTCCAGCGATCCATGGAATTCGAAGCATTATATATCACACAAGTACAAAAATACTATGTCTCTCTTAGCATATTTTCAATGACAGCAAAACTGAGATTTAGCTCATTTGCAGTGATACGGAGATAAGATGACGCGCACTTGAAGATTATGTTGTGCGCCAAACCCACGCTCGTCGGCAGGTAGACGTAAACACTACTCCCACAGCGCACCTGGCACGAACACGCGTGTTTATCTCACCGGGCAGATTAACCTGCGGTACAAGAAGGCAGACCCAGGACCGTTTTGTAAGCAAAAGCTCCTATATCGGTCCCACTTTTTCGCCGCCAGGTTGGTATTTTTTAATGCTAAATACCAGGGGCTGGAGTGAGTGACTTTTATCTAAACATATATTTGAAAAAAAAATGAAATTAAATATTTACCTGGCCGAATATTATAAAATTTTAAAATCTGAATAAAATGTTGATTATTGTGATATGAATATTTCGAGATATATCTCTTAATTTGGTTTCTTTGTTGTTCTCACAGCACGCCCCTAAATACAACCATGTAACCCAACGTTGCGAAGCAGAGCGAATAATCGAGCGAAGTACTTAACTGGCGAAAAGAATCAACGGTAAATACTGCGAGCGAGAACTGGATGGAATGTTCTAGTGAATGTTAAAAACGTGTTACCCAGCGATAAAAAAGTGTTTATTTACCAGTGATGTATTGCGCAATAGTGTAATTAAAGAATAGCGTCAAGTTTCATCTATTTTAAGTTACTTTGTACATTGAATAGTTAATTAAAACATTAATTACTAAATCGCTAATTAATTTCCAGCATTTTAATTCGTTCCTCCAGCAGCTACGAGACGTGATAATATTTTAAAAATTATTTTACGAACGTTACAGAAAGTAACGGGCAGACAGACAACGAAAATATTATATTTTGATTACTGATTATTTCAAGTATTCATAATATCTTCTTTAAGAATATATAAAAATTTTAAAAAATGCACAAGAGTTCTGCCCGAGGAATAGGTCTCTCTGTTCACGCTGGTTGCTTAGATCTTGGGTGACACTCGGGCAAGGGCACGCAGGGGCAGGCAGTTAAGATTTATGGCCGTTGTGCAATACTCGCTACGATCGGACGCGCCGTATGCAAAGGTATGATATATTACCGAAGTGCAAATTAATCATTAAAGATTAGTATCTTATAAGTTCTAAATAAATTTAAGTTAAATAATCTCTAAAGTCAGAATAAAATTTGCATCAATTTTTTTAATGCTTAACAAAAGGCAGCTATCTAACACCAGTACCGATAAAAAATCAAGGCTTTTTAGGTCCGAAAATGTATAATACGCAACGCATTCAGTAGTTACACCGTCTTACACCATACCTTAAGGGGGGGTAAGGTTAATTCGTACAAAAAAAGGCATGTTTTTGTAAATTTTTTGTGACGACACAGTTCAAATCTCTTTATTAAAACCAATGGTACATTAAAGTATGATATTTGAAGAATATCGTGTAAAATTTTCAAGACGAAATATTAAAAAATACGGCAATGGCAGCAATTATTCGGACGTGTCTCGGAAAAAAGTATAATTGCGGTGTCCATCATAACTTGGTGCTAGATCATCTGAAATCAAAAAATCAAAGTTCATTCGTTAGATAATAGATTTTCCCAGGTAACGCTGGGAGGGTTTTTTGAAATTTCAATTTTTCAATTTTTTGGAACACTTTGAAGGAAAAAACGCGATTTTTTGCGAAAAATATCGACTAATTTGTTATTAAAAAATAAAAATTTATAACATTTTGAAAAAAGTCTCCAGCGTTACCTCGTAAATTATGTACAGAAATAGTGTTTAAAATTTCAAAAGGATCGGTGCAGTAGTTTTGAAGTTATGATGGACACCGACTTTGAAAACGTGAGATGTGGGGAAAACGATTTGCACACTGTAAAATTCAAAATAAAACTCAACACTTATTTTATACTTACACATAATCGTCGATGCCATGTTCACACGGCAAAGAGCTTTCATCATCAGCATCTGTTTGTCCTTGTCTACGCAAAACTCTTCCAATACAATAGCACGTCCGGTAGTCCTCAGGTGAGCGCGTCTCTTAGCTGCCCGAGCAGGTATAGAAAATCAGTCTGAGTATCGCTCGAATGATCATAATTTCGTCAATTTTGCTCCGATTGACTTGAAATTTTGACACAATATTCTTACGATGTTGTACATTCATTTAAAAAATGCAAAAAAAAAGTTAAAAACCTTACCCCCCCCTTAACTTTGCACGACTTGTTTCATGTGCGAGTTATATTTTACTATCGCCATCTGAGGTTGAAAATTTTCATTCCCATAAACTAGTGTAGGTCCTATGAACACCTAAAAAAGACTTCCATACCTACATTACTATATAAAAAATAGCTTCGTCTCTACGAGACATCTATATCTACTGCCCCACTAAGCTAAAAGGTAGCAAATCCATACTTTTTGAAAAATGTTTTTTTTTTGTGGTTTAGGTAGATACTTGAGGTCATACTTTACCTTTCTAATAAGCTTTTTTCTGTATTTCCATGGAAATATTAAAATATGTATAAGCATTTTTAATTCGCATTGTATCCATCGGGGATATTTATTTATTTATTTATTAAGGAATCTTCACAGTTTTTTAAACACATAATTCATAGACCAACTAAAAAGATTCACAGATGTTAAGAACAAAGATAGATAAGATATTTTTAAGTTAATTATTTTGAATTAATTAAAGCAACAAACAATGTTAAGACTGAATAATGGTAAGTGATTGAATGTGAAAAAAGAAAAAGTATATTAAGAAATTAGTTAAATAATGGGTGAAAAAGGATGAGAAGGTAGGAGTCAGGATAGGGGTGGAGGAAGAGAAGATTAGATATAGTGAGTGATTGGTCAAAGTCGATTTAGTACATGTAATCTAAAGCATTCTTTTAAATTCAGTAAGACCAATGCTGAAGAGGTCAATATCGATACAATTATTATTAAAAGCTTTGCATGTGAGATATATAAATGTATTTTGTGTATGGGATGCTCTATTTTTCGGAACATGGAAGAGCACGTTTTCTCGGGTACTTCTACAGGGAACATGAAAAGAGTATGTAGCTTATTTGCAGTTTTAAGGTTTAAACTGTATAAAAATAACTCAAATAATAATAAAATAAACTTTTTCTCTGTATTAATTCAATCTTTTTTACTGCGTAGCACAAGCGTATAGCTTAGTTTGAGAATAGAAAGAATATTGATGTGGCATATATATGTTGTTTAATTATCTTGTCTATTAAGGTAAAATGTTATACATAAAGTATAATTTTCATCCTTGTATATAAACGCGATTGTCCTGTTTCTATTCTGGCTGGTATATTATGTTAGTTTTGAGATGTTCTTGTATAGTGTTGATAGTTTTCATGTGTTTTTATGAAACTTTAGCAAACTTGTTATAAGTTTTTGGGTTCCAAACATTTTTTTTTTTTAAATAAAGTTACGAACACGGAATACGTGTCACATCAATATTCTTACTATTTTCAAACTAAGCTAAACGCTTGTGCTATGAAAATAGGACTAACTTGCTAGTCTGGTAAAATGGTATCAGGAGAGAAATGTGCATCTAAGAATGTTCTTAGGTTTTCTAATTCAGAATCTTCTGGTGTATGTTTTCCGAGGTATTATACCGTGTTTTTTCGATCTTTCTGGCCGAAGTTTCGGATCCCATTGCAAGGTCCATCATCAGGGCTAATGTGTTGTGTCACTTTTTTATAACACTATTCTTCTTCTTCGTGTGCCCTGTCGGGTCCCCCCGACGTCGGCGGTCATCTGGGAGAAAGTTTCCCTGTCCAGGGCACTGCGGAACGGCTCTTCCACGCTTCTTATCCCGGTCCACTCTCCGATGTTTCGAAGCCAGGAATGCCGCCTTCTTCCGACCCCTCTGCGACCCTCAATCTTCCCCTTCATGACGAGCTGAAGGATGGAATATTTTTCGCCTCTCATTATATGACCAAATTATGAAATTTTACGGAGTTTTACTATGTTGATAAACTGTCTGTTTGTATTTGCTCTACGTAAAACTTCAACATTACTAGTCATGTCAATCCAAGATATCCCTAACATTTTACGATGTATCCACATTTCGAACGCCTCTAGGCGATTTAGGGTAGTCACCTTCAGCGTAGCTTCAACACCGTAAAGTCGTAAGTGTAAACACTATACATATATCTATTTAATCATTGAAATATAGGCCAGCACTATACATCAATCAATGAAACAACACTTAAGGGGCCATTACGTAATTTGTTTGTTATTATTATTACGTATTACGTAATCATTATTTTAGTCATTTTAACTCACCCCCCCTCCGCCACCCCCTTGTCAGCAGTGGTGGGAGAAATCTTAAACATTTTACAATTTGAAGTAAATATTGACTTTCACGCTCATGTTCTGAATACCATTTACTGTCTGGTAAATACTAATACTACCAGGGATGACGTATGGATTGGAGACTATGGCCCTTACAAAGAAAAGTGTAGAAAAGCTCAAATGCACGCAACGATCCATGGGGAGATCCATGCTTAGAGTAAGCCTAAGAGATAAAATTAGAAACGACGAAATTAGGCGCAGAACTAGAGTAGTGGATATCAAGGATCGTGTAGCGAAGCTAAAATGGCAATGAGCAGGACACGTTGCAAGACAGAATACTACAAGATGGCCTCCCAGAGTTCTGAAATGGAGACCTTGGGAAAATAAAAGAGGCATCGGAAGACCTCAAAAGAGATGGGCCGATGATATTGTCGTTGTGGGGGAAAAGAAATGGCTACAATTAGCCAACAACAGGGAAGGATGGAAAAATAAGGAAGAGGCCTATATCCAGCAGTGGAAAGACGAAGGCTGATGAAGAAGAAGAAGAAATACTAATAAATAATATAATCTACGGTCGTCCAAATGAGACCCAAAATGGTCGTGAGGCAATGTCAAATCAGCCAGTTCCCGACTAAGAGGAGCCATTCTGCGCTCTACTCGGTTATACGCACTTCTGCCAGGAGCATTTGTAGCTATAAACAATGCATCAATATCATGCCGCTTAAAGTGTTGTATGGCAAACCCTATCCCACCATTAATGGACCCTGTAATGGGATTGGAAAGTCGTAAAAAATACTGCATACCTAATGCCCCCAGAAAACCCCAAAAAAAGTGTATCTCTCTGTCCCTCCTTCGCACCTCGTCTCCGACATTAATTCAACACACTGGTAGATGCTGGATGCTGCGTACATCTGTGATTATTGACAGCTTATATCCACATACATCTTATCTGTGATTATTGACAGCTTATATCCACATACAGCTTATTCCCACGAACATCGCAAGAAATATCATTCTAATATCCGATATGGCAAAGGACATAACGCCTACGCCGAAACACATGAACAACACCACATGTTTTCAATCACGTAGGAACGAAATACATAATTCTGCTTTGCGAACGAGCAACGTTTTGACACAAGAAAAAATCACAATGACCTCATAGCAGATCTTCAAAATAATATACGACTTGATTTACGATGTGATATCTGCGTACCTCTGTGTATTCTCTGATGTGTTTCACAATATTGTGTTATTCAAATTGCGTTGTCTCAAAGCAGCCATGATTGTATTATTTCATGTGTAAACATCGTATAATTTAAGCATGACTGTAAAAGAGTAATCTCAGAAAAATAGCGACGGAAAGCTTACGTTAAATATGCGACTAGGTAGGTACATATTTATTTTATTCAATTAAGGAAAAATATTAGGAATAAATGCAGAATAGAGCGTTGGGAGCTGTCAGATACGCGAACCATAGACAATTATTCAATGATTTCCATAGATACGTGTAAAACTTCAAAGGAAAAGGCTGATTTGTCAAACTTATTAACGATTTTTAAATTGGAATTACTCGTTTAATATAAGAGTGCGACATTATTTTTACATACATTTTTGGAATCATGACATTCAATTATACCGGAAAATTTGTTAATATTTCATACAGCTACCAACGCCCCATTCTGCATTCCACCCAAATATTATTCCACCAAAATAATACCTACTATTTTAAATACGGCCTAAGGCCCGGTTGTTTCAAGTTCGATCAAAGTAAACGGTCGATTAAAGCATAGATTTTTACGAAAACGGATCGTCTGATTGGTGGAGAACGTAAAAATCTATGCTTTAAAAGAACGCTTACTTTAATCCAACTTGAAACAACCGGCCCTAATTCAAGGATATGGTCATCAAAACAGATCCTTCTGAAAATATATTCTGTGTAGTTGAGGGTCCAGATTTCAAAATGAAACAGATTGACGCTCAAATTAGTGATATTAGGTACCTTCAAAGTTTCGAAAAATGCACCATAATTTGCACGATATGCGTCATTTTAAGATCCGTAAAAGAAAAATATACTAAAAACAAAACGTAAACCATAAACAATAAAAAATATTACGCACTAATAACAAAAAGTTCCTACGTTCAGTATTTATATTTCTACAATCACATAAACATTTGGTATTGTCTATAAATAAAATTGTTTTGTCTATGTTTTACATTTCATCCGCAGATATCGCCTGTCAAATGTCAAAATGTTTTCTGCAATTTTCTAAACTTTAAAGTGTAATATTTTCTTTAATACTTATTTGAGCGTCAATTCTGTTTTATTTTAAAATCAGGACACTTAACTATACCGAAGATTACTTACTTTGCCATAACCTTAGATTTAGCCTTAAATAATATTAATTCAGAGATGGCAGACCATGTGAGATCAGAGGGACATCACTTCAAGTATCATCTTGGAAAATATAGAAATTCATCTAAATAATGATAAGGCCTTAAACACCACTTATTACATCCCCCCTTCTTACCATACTAGCCCCTCCCAGCAACCACTTTCACTTTCCGCCTGCCCCTTCCCCGCTCCCGACAACTCCCGCCCCTATATAGTAGATAAAATGTCTTCTAGTCTTAAGTTAGTATATTACTGAAGATGATGCAGTAAGCATCGAAAACGTTTTAATTAATTTATTTAATTAAACTGTCATTGTGTGAAGTAAACAACGTTGTGTTCTATTCATAGTTATATTAAATAAACACTTTAATACCAAAGCGATATTTAGAAAGACAAGTATATAACATAAAACAAAATACCTACCACATAATAAATATGTCCAAATGCTAATTTTTCTTTCGTCACTTTTCTACAGCCGTTGTTTTTGACGGAATAAAGCCACAATAAAGCTACTTATGACATATATGTATTTGACAAGGAATCAATGTTATCAGCAAATAAATTATTTATGCTCTAATGAGTACTTAAAAATCAGAACCTACCTATGAGTTATTTTTTTGGCAAATTAAATAAAACCGTATTACATGTTATCTGCCGATATCCCCCGAACTCAAATGTCATAATATCCAAGCTTTCTTACCTATTATAATGTAGAAAATATTTCAGGTTCGCTGGCTCCTACCCTGTATAGAAAATCAAGTCTCGTTATGACACTTTTAAAAAGGGCGAGCGTTGATATATATATATCAAGAATAGAATATACGATATTTATACATCATTTTACTTTTTTATCACTCAGTGATGAATGTAAAACAATAAGACAATTTTAAAAATCCAATACCTACTAACACGAAATACAACGCTGAGAAACCGTTTCTTAACATTTAGAATGTCAAAAAATGTAGTAAATTTATTCCTTTCTTCCTTCGCATTGAATTATACACACAATACACACATATATTATATATATTACATAATGCGCGATGTTAACATTTTTTACAATAATTATTAAGGTACCTACCTATATTATAAATTAGTAATTGCGAAAATAATGATGGTAGTAATTGTCCCAGTATAGGAAATTGTAAGTCTCTCAAGTATTTAGGAATAGTTATTGATAGGCACATGAGATGGGAGGAACACATAGATGGATTGGCTAAAAGACTAAGAAAGCAGATCTATATCTTTAAAGTACTTAGAAATATTTTACATATAGAAAAGCTGAAATCTGTTTACTATGCCTTGTGTCAATTTATCTTAAGTTATGGTATTAAAAGTTGGGGGAGTTCATCAATTATACACTTGCATCAGGTAAATGTACCTCAGTAGGCCATACTTAGAGTAATTCACCATTGTCACTTTCCACATATCCTTCCGAGGCTCTATTTAGACAATTAAGGCTTTGGATGTTAGACAATTATACGTGCAGAAAATCCTAACAACATTTTATAGAAATATAAACACTCTGCAATTGTGCCTGAAACACTGCCTCTCACTAGAGCAAAATATAATAAAACGGTCCCAAAAATGAAAACAACATTTGGCCAAAGACTATTCAGTTTCCAAGCTCCTAGAATATATGACCTACTTAGTAAAAATATTCAAACCAGCAGTAATACCAAAAATTTAAGACTAAACTTATTTAATGTTCTATTCAATATGGGTAGAGAAAACATTAAAAAGAAATTAATATAAATTATAAAATAAAACTGCTTAGTAAAATGAGTATTATTTTTTAAATAATTGAAAAATTTACATCTTATTTTTATAACTACTGTTTAATGTTCAATTTTACATATATTTTGAGTAGGTACTTTAGTTTAATTTTAAATATCAACTCTTTGCAAAGTATTAATTGAATATAATGTATTAATTTAATTTAACTTTTTTATTGCGTTCATTTAATTAAAAAATTTGTATTATATTAATTTAAATAAACTTTATGTAAAAATTTTATAACGTATTTATTTAATTAAACTTTAATTTATTAATTAACTAGTAATAAGTACCTATAGTTAAATTTTGTATTGTAAAATGAAATATGTATTATGCCCTAAAACAGGCCTGCCTAGTTGGACAGCTACGTATTTTATTGTATGATTGTATAATAATTTATTATTGTATTATATAAATTTGATAAATCAAATAAAAAAAAACAAAATCAAAACTAGCATCGATTTAGTATTCTTAGCTGCCGTTACGGTTTCATCGGATGCTGGATAAGAGCCCCCCCTAGTTTCCTCTATGGTTCAATTGGTGACAGTGGTATATAATTAATTAATGTATTTATTTTTTTCAATGCTATACTGGGCTATATTATACAATATTCAACTAACAATATCCAATTTCTTACTAAAAAAATGACTGCCCGAAGAATTATGACCAAAACTTTTTCTTAACTTCCGTGAATCATCGAACAAAGCTCGGTTGGACGATATGCCCTAAAATCCGGCATTTCAAGAAAAAAACTTAAACCGGCGTATTTTTATGTCTAATGTGGTCGTTAATATTCAGGCAGCAACATTTTGAAAAAAGGGAAAACTAAGCACGTCTTTATTACTTAGATCTCGCTTTTTTACGGTTTCTTTATTTCTGTTATTATTGTTGACATTTTAATAAGGACATGGAGTCTTGGGGATTCATTGATACGTGACTTGGGATATGAATGAAACGAAAAGAAAACGCAAGTTGTATTTATGTAGCTTTGGAGGTGGGTGATTATCAGTGGCGTGCAGTGGGTATAAACTTAGGTTTTGCCGTGACCGACTATATACCTAGGTATATCAAATATATATATATACGCATATACCTAGGTATATCAAATATATATACATACGCTTATACCTAGGTATATCAAATATATATATATACGCATATACCTATAAGGGTATATACATTTTTAATTTTTTTTAACTATACTTTATTTGTTATTTGTAAAACATTAATAACCTCGCAGGACTATATTCCTGCATTGATTATGAGTCGAAAATGTTCAAGCTATGATGATTATATATCAATAGGTCAGGAGATTGTTTTTTTTTTTCAATATTTCTGACTTATTTTTTGTAAAACGTTGGACTATCATTACAGTAAAACATATCGATTACGAAAAATTCATTCGTTTCAATACAAGTTAAATAAAATGATAAAAACCCTGAAAAAATTGCAATTGGAATTCGAAGGTTTTTATTTTTTTTTATTTGACTTGTATTAAAGGGAATGAATTTTTCTTAATCGATATGATTTACTGTAATGATAGTCCAACGTTTTACAAAAAATAAGTCAGAAATATTGAAAAAAAAGTGCAAACTTTGATGTCGCATATCTCCATAACTATTGATAATAGCTTGAACATTTTCGACTCATAATCAAGGCAGGAATATAGTCCTGCGAGGTTATTAATGTTTTACAAATAACCCTGTATATAATGAACTATTTTGAGTAGCTTCAATCCACAAAAATAACTGCACTATAAAAGAAGTATTGTAAACAATATTTCCTAAATAAATAAATATTTTATATAGGTATAGCTAATACGGCAAAAAATTTCAATATATTTCGAAGACGATTTATATATAATTAAACAATACTAATTTCAGATATACGTTTCTGTTCACAAAAATAAATCAAACATTTTATGATATCATAATGATGTTATGATATGACAGATGACATATGGTATTTGTACTTACATTCACCATAGAAAAGACATAGAATTTACACCGAAAGTTTTGGGTGGAATTTGTAAAAAATAACATTTCTGCAATTACGTGCGCGTAGTTCTCACCTGGCGTAGGACCTTTCGAAGAAGCACGCTAAATTTACTTGTCTATTACACAAAACTCGCAGCCTTAAAAATACACGGTTTTTTCTCGACTTGACTACATCTATGGAACAAATTGGTTGGCGAAATAAATGAAGAATTGACATGAAGTTAAGCGCAAAAAAGTCGGAAATAAAACTTCTAGCCGTAAGACGAATTACGGCTAGAATTTTAAATCGAAAAAAACAGATACGTCACGTTAAATGGAAACGTCAGAAATAAAACTTCTAGCCGTAGGACGAATTACGGCTAGAATTTTAAATCAACTATTTCTTAAGATAAGGATTATTTAATTAATATTTGTTTCCCAGAATCTTTACTAATGCACAGCTTTTTTGCTTGTATGCGCTGCACGCCACTGGTGATTATGTATTGTATTTGTATGGATAAGATCACATGGACTAGGTATACGTAATGATAAACCACCCTCAGGTCAGCTTTTTATTAATAATGTATGTATATACATAGTGTCTCGTGGCTACCAGCAAAAACTTCGGAGGAGCTTTCATCATTCAATTTTGAATAGAAAATATCCTTTGCACTTTGTGTGAAATGTGAACAGTTAAGGAGATAATTGACGTCAAAGTTTGTATTTTTTTCAATATTTTTGACCTATCTTCCATGAAACGAGGTTCAGCCATTTTCTTAAGTGTGGCTGTTTTTGTTATGTGTTTTGCTGTTGTAATGATGCCTCGTCGTTCGTTTTAATGTTTAAATTAAAATTAACACTTTTCTCTATCTGTCACGTCAACCAAGATGAATACAGACAGATACAGGCTATCTCGTAGCTACTAGAAAAAAACTTCAGAGTAGTTAGTACCTTTCATTCAATTTTAAATAGAAAATATTATTTACACTTTGGGTAAAATGTGAAATAAGTGACATCAGTTTTGTCATTTTTTTTTTCAATATTTTTGTATTTTTTTAACGTTGGATTATCACTACACTGACTTTAGGAATATTAAATTTTTTTTCGTTTAAATAGAAATTAAGTTAATTTAAATGACAAAAACTTTTTAACTTGCATCAAGCAAACGAATTCTTAGTATTCGATATACATTTTGAATGAAAAAAACTCCCCGTGTTTGCCACCAGTTACGAGACATTTTATAGAGAAAGAGATATTAAAGAAAACTAATAAACGATACATACCATAAAAAGAGGGTGTTTTGAAATATAATATACCTACACAAGTTAAATATTCTAAAATAATAATAAAAAAAATTATAAGCAAGCAACATTTTAACAAAATGTTATTTATGTTAGTACCTACATATACATGGTGTACCAGAGCTAGCAGCAGAAACTTTGCAGGTAGATTCCTGACTATGTTATGAGTCTAAAATGTTCAAACAACCATGGCCTAATGTCAATAGTTATGGAGATATGCAATATCAAAGTTTCCATTTTTTTCAATATTTCTTACTTATTTTTTGCAAAAATTTGAACTATCATTACAGTATCTTATGTCGATTATGAAAAATTCATTTACTTCAATACAACTTAAATAAAATGGTAAAAAACTTTGTAAAAAAAAAGACTTTAAAATTTTTGCAAGTTTTTATGATTTAATTCGACTTCTACTAAAGCGAATGAATTTTTCATAATCGATATAAGATACTGTAATGATAGTTCAAATTTTTGCAAAAAATAAGTAAGAGATATTGAAAAAAATGGAAACTTTGATATTGCATATCTCCATAACTATTGACATTAGGCCATGGTTGTTTGAACATTTTAGACTCATAACATAGTCAGGAATCTACCGGCCAAGTTTCTGCTGCTAGCTCTGGTACACCATGTACAACCACTAAAACATTTGTAAGTACTTGATATTAAATTAAACTCACATTTTGGGATGAGATTTATTGGCAGTCTATTATTACATCTAATGTATTCTGTTAATGCTTTGTTAGTATTTTGTTAAAATTTGTATGAGTTGTGTTGGGGAATATGTACAACTCAGGACCAATTATATCAACTTGGTTTTTAGGAATCTAATTTGGTTAAAAATATATATTTTACCTTTTCCACCAATCAAACAATCTATTTTCGTAAAAATCTATGCTTCAAGTAACTGATACACATGCTTATTAGTGGCACGTGAGCATGCGCAGTATTAACCTTCTTTAGCTCTTGCTTATTAGTGGCATGTGTGTACGCACATTGCTAGTAGCATGCTCAAAAATCAACCGCCGTTTGATTTATGAGCATGTTAATGTCATTCACCATGAGAAGGGGTATCTTTTGAGCGTGAGTGAACAGGCTTGCTTATTATGAGCATGCTTATGTCATTCGCGGCTAGTATCGATTATCAATGCGATCTTCTCAGTCCGCGACAGATGAAACAAATATGGCGCGTTGGGGAGATGATAAAACATTACTTTTCAGTAAACATGAAATGAATACATTTTAAATAGAATTTACGACCCCCTGCTGCCGGGTGCATTGGCCAGACGGAAGGCATTTAATAATATGAGAACTTATTTATTTACGAGCTAGGGGCGCGGCCATTAGGGAGTGACCCCGGGATAGGAAAGGACCATCCCCTGTTTTTATCAAACGGTGGCTCACGCAAAGGGATGTAATAAAATGCATTTTATCATGTCATTCAGTTTCGTTGCGCTTTCAAGGCGTACCTTTTTATTAATAAAGCGAAAAAGCTTCCGTATACAGGGTTATTTGCAAAACATTAATAACCTCGCAGGACTGTATTCCTGCCTTGCTTATGAGTCGAAAATGTTCAAGCTATTATGACCTAATATCAATAGTTAAGGAGGTATGCGACATCAAAGTTTACATTTTTTTTTTAATATTTCTGACTTATTTTTTGTAAAACGTTGGACTGTCATTACAGTAACTTATATCGATTACGAAAAATTCATTCGTTTCAATACAAGTTAAATAACTTGATAAAAACCTTGAAAAAATTCCAATTGGAATGTTTTCCAAATGGAATTCGAAGGTTTTTATTTTTTTATTTGACTTGTATTAAAGGGAATGAATTTTTCATATTCGATATAAGTTACTGTAATGATAGTCCAAAGTTTTACAAAAAGTAAGTCAGAAATATTGAAAAAAAAATGCAAATTTTGATGTCGCATATCTCCTTAACTATTGATATTAGGTCATAATAGCTTGAACATTTTCGACTCATAATAAAGGCAGGAGTATAGTCCTGCGAGGTTATTAATGTTTTCCAAATAACCCTGTATATGAAAATAATAATATACTTGTTTTTAGTTCTATTTATTTAATTTTTGTGAGGCATGAGAACACTAACTATTGTAACGCCTTGTATTCGTAAGAAAACTATTGAAAGGAATTGTTATAAAATTTTAATAATTTATGTTTTTTATATATTATATAATTTAGAATTTTAGCACGTTCTAGGAAATAATTTTGTTCAAACATTAATGATTAATGAAAGGTAATACATGTATGGAGAAGGATAGCTATATAATTAGATATAAATGAGACGGAGACATCATTATTCATTTTTAATTTCCTTTGGGTGATCATGGAATTCTATAAAGTTACCTCTGAATCGATAAATTTAGAAAACACTAATTTGAAACCATGATTTATTTAATAATCAACATGTTTCGGGGCTAATGATCCCTTCATCAGAATACAACGAATACTATAAGTATAAAAATAGGTAGGTAATCAAAACATAAGGGAGTTTTTAATATATAATTAAGATTTTTTTCTTTTCTTTTTAAACGCTCCAACAGGCTAATAGGTCAAATTACTTATGTCGTTACATCACAAAATTAAATCACATGCCTATATTTATTGTGACCTCACCCGGAATCGAATTCGGAGCCCTCGATGTATGAAGTCAGTGTCACATCCATACAAGAGCCGCTATTTTGAAATTATTGTGAAAATAAATTTAAAAGATATTATTTGCAAAAATGATATGATTGTTTTCAATATTTCAATTACTTTTGACACTCTTACTAATATACTATGTTATTTATCTAATTGTAATCCTATATTATTTATATCTAGGTTTTTTAAACCCTTGTTAATATCAGAATAATAAGGTTTGCTTCTAAAACATGATTTTTCTGATGACACTTGTGTCAAATGGGGAAATATTTTGCATCCATAATATAATATTTTTGTAAACAAGCTATGTCGTAAATTCAAAATAATCCAGGTCACTTTTTTGGGTCATGTTTGTTGTCTTCCTGGAAGACATTACATTATTCGTCAAGGAATTAACGGAAACAACATATTACGATCTATTTAACCGGTCGGGTGCCGGAGCGCAGATCTGCGCGAAAACTTTGTACCCCTATGTGCCGAAGCGCAGATCTGCGCTCCCTAGACACGTACGCGAATTCGGCCTATTTTACCTGCGTTTATGGGTTTTTAAAGCTTATTCTTTGTTGTATCTCAAGCTTTTGAATGAATGAACGAGTTCATTTGTCAAGTAACCTCATTTGCCACGCAAACCGCACAAAAAATCATTACAAATGTTGTTTCGAACCGCGCATTAATTGTGTTATTTATCTGTTAGAAAAAAGTGTTTGTTTTTAATAGAAAAGTGTTAAAATGAAGTATTTTTATATTCTTTGATATATTTAGAATTAAATTATTGAAAAACAATATCTTTAGTTTTATTGCTTCTACGGTTTTATTCGATAAACATGTGCGTACATTTCTAACAGTAAATTTGGTTACTTATTTTCATAATTAATGAAAAAGTAATTATTGTACAGTAGCCGGCAAACATCTTGAAATTTTTCGGCGTAGTGGGGGAAAGTTTGCGCATGTACCATTCCACCAACGAGACTCAAATTTTATCTTCTGCGCATTCCCCCACTACGCCAAAATTTTGCAAGAAGTTTGCCGGTAACTCTACAAGTAATTATTGAAATATAAATAATTATTGATGTCTGTATAATGAGAAACCAGAAACTGCAACTTCTCAGCGATTATTGTTGATTTTTACGTGAATACAACCATCACAAAAAACAGCAATCATGCGCTAAATTGCGCGGCAGACTGGGTACATTCCGCGTCACGTACGACCGGCACCAGACCGGTTAAAAATCAAAAAGAAAATTTGTTTAGATTACGTTGTTAACACTTCGGATGGTGCTGAAGCACTATAGGTTTGGCCTGCCAGGCGAAAACCTAGAGGTATGGATGAAGTAATTACGGAGACCTATTTTAAAGCGTACAAGGCTAAACTTCTAAGGCTTATTAAACGGGTCAAGACAGAGATTAAAGATTACGCGAACATTTTTCCGCGAAGTCACTTTCAGAGACATTCATTCAAAAAGTAGGTTATATGCAGAGTGTAAGGGTAAATGGGCTATTCCACAATACTTTACATGTAGATTTGGCCTTAATTTAGTGATTAATTTTCTAATTATTTAAAATATATATTTATTTTTCTTTTCTATATAGCGTTGGACAATTATAATTAAAATTAAGAATCCATTCTCTTTAAAACACGTTAAATAAATTTATTAAAATCTAACAGAAACTGTTTTTGTTTTTTTAATTTAAGTTGATGTTGGTTATTTACATAACTATTGATATTAGGACATAATAATATATGACAAACTCAGATGTTAACCATAAATTGAAAAATAAATTCCAAGATTAAAGAAATTAGTATTTTAATATCACACACACATACACGTTGAAATTAGCGCGAAATATTTTTTTTTTTTTGTGCTGAAATTAGATAAAATATGGATGGGGCGAAGGTGCTGCTGTGACATTTTTTAAATTTTGAAACCATTGATAAAAATCCAAAAGAAACAATACTCGGATTCATATAAAAAAAAACACTACCAATACGAGTCGATATTCAAAAATACGAATAATATTATTTTTTATTTCTTATTTATTAAACGCCCTTCAGTTTTAACAAAAAATTAAGTAAAATAATTCATGTCTAGCACAATATACAATTACTAGGTAGAATAAAGGACAATTATATAAAGTTAAACAAAATAAAGAATGACAATATAAACAAAGAAAGGAAATAAGTTTTAAAAATGTTTAAACAATGCATATAAATGACACGGACTAGTCGAAAATCAGTAGCGAATTTGTATTGAAATAAGTATCAAACGTACATTGAATGAATAAAATTTATAAAGAAAACTAAAAGTATAGAAATTGTTATATGGTGAACGCCCAAGAAATACAAACAAAAAATTAGTAATAAAAATTAGAAAGCAAGTACATAGCTGTATCAGAAGCTTAAAAAAAGCATAAAATGATTTTAAAAAATACACGACAAATTTTTTTTACAATGTTGTGAAATTATGAAATATATTGATAAGACCACTGAACCCGAATGGATTCTCATTTATTGTAGAATTGACTTTTGTGATTGAGTTTAGTCTCTTTTTGACTGCTTATTCAAAGATTTTCGATACATTAGATAAATAATATATTACATAATTATCATTGTTTATTAAATTAGATTACACTACCGATATGATTGTAAGTGATTATCCCTCACCACACACAAGAATCATAATTCTTTTTGGTGAGATATAACATATAAAAAAATGAATTGTTAATATTTTCTAGCTACCATTGTAATAAAATATTATATGTATTATCAATGAAATAAATTTAAAAAAAATATTACTATATATTTCTAAAAATAAATTGTATTGTCTTTCCTAATAGTAATTATTTTATTATTTCAAAAAATTTTAAAAATTCGAAGTATTATAATACTCGTATGTATTTCTATATTGTTTCGGAACTTTTTTGCCTATATTGAAAAAGATTTTCATTGTTTACAAATGTCTAGATTTTCATTTTCTTTTTTTAAGGCGTTCAAAATAAGTTACAATTATTTTTTTATTTAAATAGAGATGCGAACACGGAATACGTGTCACATCAATATTCTTATTATTTTCAATCTACGCTCAACGCTTGTGCTATGAAAATAGGACTAACTTGCTGGTCTGGAGTGAGATTCGAACCCGCGACCTTTGATTCACGAGGCGAGTCTTAACCACAAGACCAACAAGTTACTCTTTTTTGCGCTTACACTACTTTTTATCTTTGAACTTTGTTCCCAATTGTGGCCAATCTCACAGAAGTCATTCGTGGTTGAAATAATACACTTTAGTTCTCGTAATCTTTAGGGTTCTTCTTGCTTAGAAAATGAGACTTTATTGCGAATCGATATAATTGCGGCTACCCTTATTTGGTTTGATAGTCTCTTGATGGATACCTAGCAATGTTCATTTCATCCATCCATCCATCCTCAGCGTTACAACCCTTGGTGGGTCCTAGCAGCCTTCAAGAAAGTCCTCCATGCTGCTCTGTCGCTGGCTGCCATCTTCCAGTTTTGCTGCCCCAGGGCCTGGCAGTCCGCAACGACACCTCTGTTTTGGTCTCGTATGGTTGTTCAATCCATAGAGTATATTATTATAATATCGATAATCGACATAATAATGAATATCTCCTTAGTTATTTACAACTTTTAAACTTGTCTGTGAGACGTACTGTGACAGACCTAATATTTCTTTATAGGATCGTAAATAGTTTGATTGATTGCCCCCAGATTATTAGTCTGATCGACTTATATGCTCCATCGAGGTCATCAAGACATAGTGCATTGTTCTATTATAGTGGAAATGTCAGAACTCAATGCATTAGCAAACTCTGTAATTCCCAGGTTACACTCATTAGGGAATGAGCATGCAGAGGCGGCTGACATTTTTGCTGATAGTATAACTGTTTATAGGACAAAGCTGATACAATTGTTTACATCCCAACGAAATGGAAATGGACAATAAATCTTTCTATTTTACCTTTAACTATTATTATTTGTACCTTTAACTTTATTATTATTTTATCTTATGTTTTTATGTTTTTCTTATGTTTTTCTGTATTATTATTATTATTATTATTATTACCTTTTAACTATTATTATTGTAACTTTTAACTGTATTTTTATTTTAACTGTCTTATGTTATTTTTTTTTAATTATTCTGTATATTGTAAAAGCCCATAAGGGCGTTAAATAAATAATAAATAATTAAATAATAAATAAGTAAATAAATAAATAATAAGATTCTACATCTGTGTCTACAGGAAGAATGCCCTGAACAACACACGCATATCAGAAAATGTTGAAAAGCGCTGGAAATATTTGATTTCCGTTTCGTTCAGTAATGGAGGAATTAGGGGATGAGGGCTGGATCCTTAAAATACTATCGAGCACCATAATATCAACGCTGTCCCTCCCCAATGAGGTAATAAAACTCCCTTTGTGGACTGGACGACGCGACATGTATTAAAGGGATTATTTTTTTCAAACACCAGCAGAAATAACATTTTTAATTCATTGGCTACTGAACTGGGCGCGGCTCGGGTCGAACTCTGAGTCTGGTCCGTGAATTAATTATGAATTAAAGGAGACGTTTATCCGCGACGCGTAGCGTAGCGTAAAATGTTATTTTATGATACTTCGGGGCCACGCCCCATGAGATTATGTTCGGCAGTGCGGTCTAATACATTATGTACAACCTAATTTAAATAATTAAAGCAAAATTTTAAACATCCGATCTCTCATAGCCTTAGTTTACAGGGTAATTTGTAAAACATTACTAACCTCACAAAACTATATTCCTGCCTTGATTATGAGTCGAAAATTTCCAATCAACCAATAGTTATGGAGATATGCGACACCAAAGTTTGCATTTTTTTTTCAATATTTCTGACTTATTTTTTATAAATCGGAATTGCAGTAACTTATATCGATTACGAAAAAATCGTTTGTTTCAATACAATTTAAATAAAATAATAAAAACCTTGCAAAATTCCAATTAGAATGTTTTCCAATTAGAATTTGAAGGTTTTTATTATTGTATTTGACTTCATTAAATGGAATGAATTTTTCACATTCAATATGTAATGACAGTCCAACTTTTTACAAAAGTAAATCGGTAATATTGAAATAATATAAAATGAAAATTAATATAAAATTAATATAAAATGAAAACTTTGATGTTGCGTATCTCCATAACTATTGATATTACGTCATGGTTGCTTGAATATTTTCGACTCATAATCACGGCAGGAATATAGTCCTGCGAGGTTATTAATGTTTTACAAATAACCCTGTATGTGGATAGTGTTTTGCAACAGCATATTGTGGCTGCGGGAGGCAAAAAACAATTTAAACAATTATTTATTTCACAAAGTCACTGGAGACGAATTTAATCGTAGCACAGTCCTTAAATTCACAGTAATTGTTTTGGTACTGTGTTAATTTGTTAATTTTGTCTATCACCAGGAACATCTGCTCAATTTCGCGCTAAGTACTCACTCGCGCCGGATCTCTGTCTTCTCTGGTAAACTCGCACGGTTTGCTTTTATCTATGCAGTCGCAGAAACGTCGGAAATAACTCTGCTCATTTTATACAAAAAATGTTGGTTACGCGAATGTTCTAGAACGTTCGACTAGCTTCTCCGTATTTATGGTGTTTTATGTTTTTTTCGAAGAAAGGGTAGTTGATTCTAGATTCATGTGGACTGCTCAAGAGACTTCGATAATTCGTAGTTACCATTTTATAGATTCTCGTGACAAATTAATCCCAAAAAATATACAATAATATTAGAAGTCTTTATATTATGTAAAAATAGTCTAAGCGGCTTAGACGTTTGCAAAGTACGCTTGTTACCAGAATGACTTATGCAACAATCATTCAAAGGAATATAAAGTGATGTAATGTTTGTTTAAGAAGCTTAAGGTGTTATCGCAAATCAAGATAAATGTGTTCTTAGAATATCATCTCTGTTATTTAATTTTTATAATAAAATCTTTAATGTTAAACTTAAGTTTGAATTGAGCAATTCTTTTATTTAAATCAATACTCGTAGAGGAGTTTTATTTATTAAATTTATATGTTTTTATTTATATGTCTTAATTTTGTTAATTATGTATGATTTCTTTTAACAATTTGTCATCAGTCTGCGGTTTGTTGTCTGCCGGAAAAACTTTGGATCGATTTTTAACCCCTTTCCCGTGATCTAATGGAGCTGAAACTTTGCAGGCAGACTCATGGCGACGATAAAATTGGTCTAACAAATTTTCGTTTAAAATTTTTAAATAGTTATAGTACAATTTTGTATTTTTAGAAATTTTAGTGGATTTTTTAAATTGGAATCAATACAAATGAGTAATGAGTAACCCCGACGCGTGCAGTAGGCACCAAACCTGATTCAATGAGAAGGGGAGTATAATAAAAACTTGGGTTTTATGTTTTTTTCATCATTAACCTTACTATATAATAATTACCTAAGACAGCGTCAACATCTATTGTTTCACATTCCAATATACAGGACCAACCTGCCAATGGTTACGCCTGTTGGAAGAGCTACTGCTATACTGAACAATATTACTCTGGATATTGATCTGTTTCGTGTCTCTGAGAGGGTATTCCAAAGCAGGATTCTCTTACACCTTTGATGTGATTTTAGATAATTTTATATATGTTTAATATTTGCTTTTGTTCGTATGTGTTTATATATATCTAATTATTTATAAAATTTACGAATTAAATGTGTGTTTGTGATGTAAATTTTATATAAAAAATAAATAAATTGAATTGAATTGAATAATAATAATAATTATAATTTATTTCTGTGATGTAACGTCAGCATGTCTTTTTGAACATCTCTGGTAGATTGTTATATTCCTTTGGTCATTTGAAATATAAAACAGTTATGAGGAAGACCTGGCACGACCATATAAATCAAATATTTGAGAATGGCTCTGTTAGAAGCATCAACAACCGAATAGCGTGAATGAGAAGATGTATGAAGAAGGAAACACGATGTGCTAGGTTTGAAGAGTGTGCCGATCTATTCTCTCTGCCTAACCTTTCTAGAAAACGGCGTCATGTTTAGTTAGTATTTTTTACGTATACATATTTCTTTCTTTTTGGAATTCTTCTTTCGTTTGCATTTCTTGTATTATATCCATGAATTTCTGTGTTATATATGTAATTTTATTTTAGCATTCTAGTTAAAAGATTTTATAAAAAAATCATTGTGTTAAATTTAGTAATTTTTTTACGGTGAGCCAATTTAAATCTGTTAACATTTTATATTATTTTAGAGTGTCTATTTCTCCTTAGAATGCTTTTCATCGCTCTTTAAATATTGCATAAAAAAGGGAGCAATCTTGAAAATATGAAATAATTATTGATTAAAATACATAAAATATTATGTCTGTTTTTTGAGTAAACTTTTGTTTTATTCTTTCAAAGAATGTTATTTTTTTTTTATGTTTCTTTGTAATGTATTCAACATGTTTAATGATACTAGCAATAATAGAATGTATACATACAAGACAATTGATTCCATTAGATTTGATACGCTGCTTTGGAATATTTTTTACTAACAACGCACACTGCGGAGTAATAAATAATAAAAAAAATATTGGTTATATTATTTGTATGTACCTACTTCTTTTATTTGATTAATTAAACCATTACTTTATTTTACATATACATTAATACATCAATGTTGGTGTAATTAAACAAATAAAAGAAGTAGATATATACAAATAATATAATCGATTTTTTTTTAAATGTCAATCTACAATGTTGCTGAATCAATTGAAAAAATAATAAATATTAGTTTTTAATGAATAATCCAAGACTATGGTCCCGTTGTTCATACAATGAAAATAAGTATTTCACTATATAATTTAATGTCCTGTTCATTTAATCTAACTAAAATAATCGTAATCTAAATTAAACAAACCAAACCTACAGTACGGCCACTCTATGATGGCACTTTTGACGTTTAGACTTACATGAAGTTTCGTAATTAATGACGGCTAAACATTGGAGGACAAATGCTATACTTTATTGCGCGAACGCCAGAGTAGTGATGTCCATCAACATTAAATATGGAATGAACGAAATGATTCAAAATGTTATAGGATAATTGATTCCCTGTATAATATGCGTAGAATACGCAGAATAAGGGCCGGTCTTATAAACGAAAGACCAAATTTCCGTTAGTAAATCGACAATATACTAACGGATGGCCGTTCGTTTATAAATGTTACCGACGCTCGTCTTATAAAACTTTTTTTACCGTCCGTAAGTATCGCAATATCGTACTGCTCTTGTCTATGATTTTAGAGCTGTCAGAAGCGAATTATATCTCTTTCCTATGGAAACGAAACATAACTTCTATAAATATAGCCTAAAATTTCTCGCTCGCACCGGATTTTTGGGATACTTCCCACAACACTACACACACCGGCAGTCCTTCGAAATCCCAACAAAGTCTGCAGCAGCTAATAATATTGATCCAAGAGCATACATAGAATCTCAAGGCAACATGCAATTTTGTGGTTGATGATAATGTCAGATTCCTACGCGTGCGCCTTTTTACATTTTGCCCAATACCTTTTAGAAGCTGTCAAGCAGACCTTTTCGATAAATGAAAAAGGTTGATAAAATCTGCGTCATTTAAAATATTAAAATAATCCACTCGTATATTGAACATTCTTTGTCGTCGAGTTCGTTCTTCATTCGACGAATTTGAATATAATAATAGCTGGACATTGCTATCTGAAAACGTTTTCCTTGAAAATGTAGCAGCAGTCTGTACAGTATATGTGTACATGTTAAACAAACAGCATAAAATGCAAATTGACAACGGACCTAACCTTAAAAAATAATACGTCAATATGTCATACTTCTGTCAATTTCAACTAACGGATAGTAAACTGGTGGTTCGACTGTCGGTATCGGCCGTCGGTTAAATTTTACTAAAATTTGACTAACGGATTGTTATAAGACGAAAATAATGACGTTTGTATCAAATTTCGGTTTATTTGGTCTGATATTTAACTAACGGACGTTTATAAGACCGGCCCTAAGTATCCAAAATAACACAACAAATCTGACAGATCGATTGTTCTCTCTAAATATGATCTTTTTCTATGGCTTTATTAGAGGGCAAAGAAAACGGCTACAAAACAATAAAAGACGGATCAGACCGGGTGATGTTTTTTTGTCTCTTTTTCTCTCATGTGTCGCCATATTGTGCAAACTGAGTAAGCTCTATTTTACCACGTATAAAAGTTTGGTAAAATGCTTTATTATCCCTCTATATATTGTAGATACTCTAAGGTTTTGACAGTTTTATTTTAACGTTGTTACGGAAAGAACGAATGAGTGCACGCTGTGATTACGATATTGTTTTTTACCTGGCTTTAGATTTCGGACATTGATACTTTTATATTTTGACCCCTGCTCGTTAATTTGGACTTTGTTTTTACCTTTTTTATGTACAAAGACTTTCTCAACTCACACCGTGCGACGAATTTTTTCGTTAATGATTTTAAGTGTGTCACAACACTATTACGATCTGTCAAAAATGCCATCTTACGATGGCTCGAGTATAATAACCTAACATAACCTCATATATTGCCTATGAAATGTCAAAATATGCAGTGCATTTTTCGAAACTTTAAAGTGTAATATCTTATTTAATACTTACTTTTTAAACGTAAATTATCTTTCATTTTGTTATTAGCACATTCAATAATGTAGTGAAATAATCATTTTCGTTGTATATGCAATGGGACCATTATCTTGGATTTAGCCGTTTTTAAAATCGTTAAGTAAGCCGGCGTCCATGTAAATAAATAAATAAATAAATATATCGCCGCCGGCAGGAACGGAAAACGAAAGTAACCTCCAACCCTATGCAGATCGTAATTTTCTGGTGCAGCGCCGGCATCCGAATTCTCGCGCGAAGGAAAGAGCGCGAAGCGTTCGTCTGTTTCCGCCGGCCAATCGGCGCGCCGCGTTCGCTCCCCTATGTACGCGCGCCAAAATCACTTTCAATATATCCCCGTGTGTCATTCCGGTGCGTCCGCTCGCGCTGCCCGGTCGTCTGTGTCCGTTGCGTCCGCGTGCCGCGATATTGCAACAATAAATACGTCGAAGTTGCGTGGATTATTAATACAGTGCGATAATCGCCATTCAAAAGCCGGTGAATAAATAATCAAACTGATAAATCGAAACAGTTGTGTTGTAAAACTTTGTTTTTTAGACAAATTTTAAGTGATTTTTGCCGTTAAAATCAAGAACGATCGAAAATATCGCAAATTTTACGCGATTTCGTCAATCAAAAGTGCGGGATTTAGCTCTTTTTTGCCGTGTGCTTAATACAATTCAATTAAATACAGTATTATCATCTTAGTGCGGTCGAAAATCGTTTTCTAAATATTGACAAGTACACATTGATTCTATTAATGTCGTAAGTTGTCGCAAAGAAGTGAGAAATATTTTTTTGTGTGTCTGTGGACAGTGGTGACTTCGTGGAAAAGTTTGGAGTGAGTGCGATAGAACATTCGGTGAGTTTATCAATGTTTTTAGTGGCTTATCGGGAAAATGATTTAGGCGTGACTGGAAATAATTAGATTTTTGCACTAATCGTCATTAATACTGTTCGTTATCGACTAGAAGGAACGAGGCAGTATGACGTTTGTTGCAATACACTGATATGCAACGTAAGAAAATATTTGCAGCGTGTTGACATGAGTAATGTTGTTTATGAAAACAAAAAAATTTCATCGGTTTTGTTTGCAAAAATTTTTCATGTTCTCACACACGCAAAAATAGTTCATGTTATTAATTTAATTTTTTACATGTGGTTAGATAGAAATTTCGCTCAGGCATATATTTGTTAAATTTATATATTACAGAGTAAACAACTATGAAATTAGGTATCAATTTACAGCTGATGTGAGTAGGGTTGTTAAAGATTTTTTTGATAATTGAATTTATTTATTTTTGGAATTTTAGTCATAATGATATTATACATTTTGGGAAAAATCGAAATTAAATATTTATCTCACAGAATATTATGATACATCTAAACATAAATTATATGATTAAATTGTAATATTAATATAACGAAACTCTTACATTATTTATATTTATTTCGTAAATATTCTAATTAAGTATAGCTTATTTCAGAGTACTTATTGTACGCCGCTATATGACTAATCGATCAGTTTTAAATATAAATTTTGGTAATTCTATTATTATAGATAGTTATCTCCTTTTTTTTGAAAAAAAAATGTGGTATTGTAATCACTGTAATCAGTGCTACTGCAAAAAAATCTTAACAAATGAAAATATTATAATGAATTTAAATTATCTAAAACATTATAATAAGTATTGAGAAGATTGTCAACAAAAAAAAAATCAGATCATCTTTAAAATGAACTTTTTCAAAAAAAATTATATCCATAGGTTTTGCATAATAATTTTAAACCCTTATACGTGCTTATACACACAGCTCTTGTATTAGGTACCCTTAAGATGAGATTTTTACGAAAACTGCTCCCTATTATCAACTGAAATTATAATTAATAAATAATAATATATTTTTTTTAATTTTGCCGACAAAAATTACATTAAAATTATCTACAAACAATACTGTTCTCATTTAAATCAAGTGAAATTATATTTCCAGTGTCTACATAACAGACAGCAATTCATATAATTAAAAAATAGACATAGTAAAGCCCGGCATCGACTTAGTTATTTAGATGGTTTGGTCATGTGAAACGGATGAATGGGAAGAGAATGGTAAGAAAGTTATACGACACCAGTGACGGTATTCAAAATAAAGTCCGCGAAAGACTTGGCAAAATCACTAATCCGTCGAAAGATGTGTGAGGGGGGGTGAAGCGAGGTTTATGTTTTATTATAAATTTGTTAGTTACACCCTATTTTTTTTAATACTGGCCTTGCTACAGTTAATTATTTAAACATAGATACACATACAAATATTTATATTATATCTTTTAAAAAAAATTATGCGTACTAGAACAAGAAGAAAAATGAAATATTCTCAAAATTAAATTAGATTTGACACTGAAAATTTATAATGCAACTTATGTAAAATCGTGAAGCACATTTTCTTTTGATGTATCCCGAAATTTTTTAATTATTCAGTCGTCCACAAATTGAATTTAATCAAACATAATAATTTCGTTTTCTGTCCGTCCGTCCGTCTGTCTGTCCCCGTAACTTCATGTAACGTTCGTAATTTCGTTCGAATTCACAGCTAAAAAATCGGCCGATTAACGCATGTGGCTATGGCCGCCTCTACGTAGACCGTTTAAAAGATGCTATAAATATATACTAGAGCTTAGCAAAGACGCGAAGAAATGTTCCGCCATTGTTGATGGGTTACAGCTAGTCTATAATAATGATCTTGTGTTGTTACTATAGATTTGCAAATTTAAATAAATTTATGTAAACATATAAATTAGTCGCCATCATCATCATCACTTTTGGCTCTACAACCCTTGGTGGGTCTTGGCCTCCTCATTGGTCATGTGTGGTCATGTCTATTTTTTTATAAACTATTTTATCATAATAATATTGATATTTGTTAATCTTAGTTAAGTTAATTTATTTCAAAGATGAAATAAAAGATTTCAAATGCGAATAACGTTTTTGTTAGAAAACCAGAATAAATCAGTAATTTGATGATAATTTATACATTGTATATTGTGGCGATTTTGCATCTAAACGATACACACCGTCCCAATTATAATAATAATTTCTTTGTCTGTCTGTCCGTAACTTCCCGTAACGTTCGTAACTTATTTTATAAAAATGTTTTCGTTTTTCCTTTTTTTAGGAACCGACATGTGACATTTTTGACTGGTTACAGCTAGTATAATGGTATATATTTAAAATAAAGACCAAATATACTGAGTATAACTGAGCTAGTCCACAATACTATACAAATAAATTCCGAGATAAATTATGAGTCGAAAATTTTCAAGCAAGGATGTCCTAATCTGAATAGTTATGGAGAAAAGCTACTTCTTGCATTTTCTATTCCATATTTCTGACTTGTCTACTGTAAAACATAGGACTATCATTTAAGTAACTTGTATAAAGTATACAAAATTCATTCGCTTTTTATTCGTCCAATATAATGATTAAAACTAATTAAATTAATATAAAGAGAGTTCATCGTTTTACGAAAAATAAATCAGAAATATTTAAAAAAAGATGCAATCTTTGAAGTCGCCTGTCTTCATAACTATTGTTAATGTTGCTTGTGCATTTTCGACTAATAATTTAGACAGGAATCTATCTGTTTGATTTTTTAATACTCATTTTATCCCATCAATTTTTCTAATGGAACAAAAATTGATCGATATCGATGAAAGTGTTCGATTGAACGAACCCTACACCCCTGCTCTAAAAGGTTTTGTTCATATCTTTTTCTTCTTCTTCTTCCTTCTAATAGACCCATGTGGTCTGCTCTTCGCTTCTGATCTGTTCACATCTGAACAAAATAAATCACTTAATGTATATTATAGATGTCTCACAGAGACGAAAATGTAGTTTTTTATGGGTAAGTAGGTATAGAAGTCTTTTTGGGTGTACATAGGACTTATGATCTATCGTATGGTTGGCTTAAGTGGTCACTTTACACAATGTAACATTCGCCATTTCCACCCATGATAGAATATACCATTTATAATGTCTATGTAACATGAAATCCAGTACTGTTCTGAAAGATTGACTCAAAATATTCTGAAAATAAATCACATTCATATTTGTGAAGTTATAATTTTTCAGAACAAAATTCTGTGAAATTTTAAAACCAAATTAATTTATCAATTAGAAAGACCTACAGAAAAATCTAATTCACGAAAAAATATCCCAGTAGTAGCCAAATATTGATTAATTAATTTGGTTTTAAAATTAATCTTATTTAAACATCTACATAACTTTTAACTTCTACACCTTGGCGGATTTTTTCATTACGCAAGATTCAATTCACTTTCTTCGATCATTTCCAGGAAATCCCGAAACCATCTACTGCTAAAATCCCTTCTTATCAGTAGGTAATTGTCTTGTTTCAGAAAAACTTTTTTTTAAATTTGCTTTTGTAAATTCATTACATTCTTCTTAAATGACGGCTGTGCAATTTTTTTTAAATATTCACGTACGTCCCATATTACATTCCAATATACTCCAATATACAATATACAATTACACTCGACAAATAATCACAGTTTGATATTTACAAAAATATTGTGACTTACGCGATTCCAACAAGAACAATGAATTATTGATTTAAGTATTGCAATTCGTTTTCTGCGTCATAAATTATGACAACATTGTTATCGACTCGAACGCATTGTGAATTAAAGGATTATTCATATTTACAAAATTATAAATAATTTTAATTACGATCAGAAAACACGACTTTGCAGTGGCGTGCAGTCAATATTTTGAAAAAAACTTCACTTACCTATAATCACTACGAAATTAATCGAAATAAATTATGTATCTCTTTAGCCTGGAGATGGCAGTAGAGGAACGAACGTAGATTGAATGCAGTGCAGATGAGATCCCTTAGACGTATATGTTGCAAATCCAATCCAATCTTATATGATTTAGAGTAAAGAATGAAGATATTAGGAATGAATGTAAAGCTGATCATAGCATAATTAATAGAATAAAAAAAACTTCCAATAAGATTGGAATTTATGCTGGGTTTTTATCATTTTATTTTACTTGTATTGAAACGAATGAATTTTTCGTAATCGATATAAGTTACTGTAATAATTGATCAACGTTTTGTAAAAAATAAATCAGAAATATTGAAAAAAAGCAAACTTTGTAATTGCATAACTCCATATATATTGATATTGGGTCATGACTGCTTCAACATTTTCGACTCATAATCAAGGCAGGAACATAGTCCTGCGAGGTTATTAAATTATTTTTTTTCAAATAACCCTGTATACTTAATTAATAATTAACATCAATATGATAAATTAACATTTATTTTAAATAAAAATACTCTTCGCGCGGTGTACATAACCGATACTGTGCGTCACCGACGTCAATTTGATTGTTGCATTACCGTCTAGCGTGATATCGCTAACGCACACCGATGTGTGTACCGGTACACAGCACATTCTTGGAGTGCCATGATCAAAAAATCAATCAGTAAGTGGTGAAGCATACAATAAGTGTAAGCAACCGTTGAGCGAGGTGGTCTTTGAAGTGAGAATAATGCTGCGATATTCGTGACGATACGTATTGAAAATGTTCATAGATATTGATATAAATATATGCTGCCCTCAACTACTAGAACGTATCTGCTTGCGTGTTCCGTCTCGCATAACTAGAAGTCATGCAGGTTTTGCCGTGGAAACTGCAGCTACTAACAATTTCTTTAATTCCCCACTGCAAAGGCTTCCCAGACCAGCAAACAGATATGAGCAACTTGACGTCTTTGCCAATAACTGTATATTATTCAAAAATTGATTAAAAGGTGTATTGAAAGATTACTAGTATTTGCCAAATTGAACTTAAATAATTGATTTGTATTTATATGTATATTTCTTATTATAGTATGATTTTCAAAGCTTGTGCTACTGCTTTTCACTCTTACATTATTACTTTTTTTTGTTTTTGAATTTCTATTATATTATTATTATTAATATTAATATTTAAATCATTAAAACTTTGTGGTTAGACTAATAACAGAATGTCAGTAAACTTAGTAAAAACCACTACCAGATTTACGGTCTACCGGTTTGGGAGACGTACACGTCTCTTCGTCAGGACCAACACACTACACTACTATATTCACAACACTATATACGCCAACCAGAGTATTGTTAAACCATTTTAACAATACTATGGTTGTGATGTATAGTGTTGTGAATATAGTAGTGTAGTGTTGGTCCTGACGAAGACACGGGTACGTCTCGAAACCGGTAGACCGTAAATCTGGTAGTGGTTTTTACTAAGTTTACTAACATTCTGTTATTATGTCTAACCACAAAGTTAATGCTTTAAATATTAATATTAATAATAATAATATAATAGAAATTCAAAAACAAAAAAAAGTAATAATGTAAGAGTGAAAAGCAGTAGCACAAGCTTTGAAAATCATACTATAATAAGAAATATACATATAAATACAAATCAATTATTTAAGTTCAATTTGGCAAATACTAGTAATCTTTCAATACACCTTTTAATCAATTTTTGAATAATATACAGTTATTGGCAAAGACGTCAAGTTGCTCATATCTGTTTGCTGGTCTGGGAAGCCTTTGCAGTGGGGAATTAAAGAAATTGTTAGTAGCTGCAGTTTCCACGGCAAAACCTGCATGACTTCTAGTTATGCGAGACGGAACACGCAAGCAGATACGTTCTAGTAGTTGAGGGCAGCATATATTTATATCAATATCTATGAACATTTTCAATACGTATCGTCACGAATATCGCAGCATTATTCTCACTTCAAAGACCACCTCGCTCAACGGTTGCTTACACTTATTGTATGCTTCACCACTTACTGATTGATTTTTTGATCATGGCACTCCAAGAATGTGCTGTGTACCGGTACACACATCGGTGTGCGTTAGCGATATCACGCTAGACGGTAATGCAACAATCAAATTGACGTCGGTGACGCACAGTATCGGTTATGTACACCGCGCGAAGAGTATTTTTATTTAAAATAAATGTTAATTTATCATATTGATGTTAATTATTAATTAAGTATACAGGGTTATTTGAAAAAAAATAATTTAATAACCTCGCAGGACTATGTTCCTGCCTTGATTATGAGTCGAAAATGTTGAAGCAGTCATGACCCAATATCAATATA